>PVKS010005180.1:0-52005 GCA_004027875.1 Aplodontia rufa
TTATCAACTCTTCTCATGCATTTTTATGTTTAATTTAATAATATCCAAATTTTATACTTTCTTATTTCTATATGCTCAATATTATAAAATATTACCAATCAGTACCACCCATATTAAATTTTACAGTAGAGTATTCTTCTCAGACATGTTTAAAGCAGAGTGGTATGGACTAATTTATGATCTCAGAAAAGTTTCAGGGAAGGATAGAACTATCAAACAGGTTAAAGTTATGTGACTGGGTTTGAGTTTTCTTTAAATATACCTATCTATTTTTTCCTATAGCCAAAATTGAACATCAATTCTTTCCACTTAGCCTCCAGTGCACTTTGTTTCCCATTAAGCATTGTAAATTTTTTAGCTGAAGTACTGTACTTGAAAATGTATTTTTCTTAAGTAGGCATAATGATATATTTCTAAACCTTTCCCCTGCATTACACTCATCTCTAAAGCTGACTAAATAGTCTCACTGTGAAATTGATTACTCGTGCAATGAGGCAGAGCCTAATCTTTGATATTATTCAAAGATAGTTCTCTGTCCTGGCACAAGGTAGCTCTATCACATAAAGTTTCTTTCTATTTTCCATAATTCTAATTGTTCAAAACAGGGAAAATAATTTGTTTTTTGAATCCACATAGCTGTCATTGATGAAATAATTTTTTATCATTATGGGTTATATGGAAACCTCAATGACAAAAAGAATGTAACTATTTTATAGAGTTAAATGGCATATACAAAAATCTATTTAAATTTAGAGATTGTTAGAATATTAATTTACATACCTTAAAAGTCTAAAAGTAAATATGTTCATCTATATATGTCTCAATGCATATTCACCTACCCAAAAATGGTATTTTAAAACTTGAACTTAAAAATTAAATGTGATTTAGACACTTACTTAAAAAATAAAAGAAAAAAATAGAAATGCAAAGTTTTTCATCTCTTAAATCGTTACAAGTATAAATCTGAATACTGCAAATAATTCTTATTTTACAACATTTACATGGGGTCTGCTCTCTCGTGAAATATAGTAAAAACTCCAAAGGAACTAGGGACTCTTGCCATCTTCTTTCAGCTTCCTTTCATAATTGACCCACTATCACTTCTGTCCTCCCTCTATAGGTCAAAGTTAGTCACATAGTTTATGAATGAGTTGTTTGGAACTTTTATCAGGCCATAGAGAAGTCATGTCATGGGTATAGAGAATAGAAGTAATTCTGGGCAATAATATGGTCAATCACATGCCACAGTGGATATTATTATTTTTTCTTAATATTTCAATACCAAATAAAAGAGAATTCTCCAAGTAAAAGGTTTGGCATATTAGTGTATTTCAAACTTGAACAATTTTTATTTCACTAGTGAAGAAATAAAAGATGTGTTTGTTTATTTTAAAACTGCTTTAATACACTTAGATCTTGGTAAAGTTATTCACATCTTTAATATCTGTGAAATAATATAATGCTAATAAAAATAAAAAACGGCCATGAACTGATTTCACTTTTATTTGACAAAATTTGTTAATGTAAAATAGAGACAATTGTTCTTGCTTTAAATTTATGAACCCTTACAATGATTGTGTATGGGGAACATTATTTGAGGAATGTTTTAATTTTCTAATGATAAGTATCAAGTTGCCATAAACATAGTAGCTTAAAACTGCTTCCATTCATTATCCCACAGTTTCTGTAAACCTGGAATCAAACCAGACAGCTTCAGATGGACTTTGTTTAGTTTTTTTTTTTTTTTACTTTTTTAAAATTTTATTAAGAAATTTATTTGTTGAACAAACTTCTAGTGAAATAATATAATAAAATGTATAAATTCTGAAAAATAGATTTACACCCAAAAGCCCCCCCCAATTACCTAACCTTATCCCTCCCCCACAAAAAAAACTCAAAATATTGACCACGTTGAGTTCATACCTGGAGGACTTAGGGAAGAAATGTGTTCTAGCTTATGGAGGTTGTTGGTCAAATTCAATCTCTGGTGTTTGTAGTATTGGTATTGTAGTATTGTAGTATTGGTATTGTGGTATTACTGTCTCCCTAAAATATATATATAAAGAAAGGGAACCTCCCTCCTTTACAGGAGGCATCTCCACTCCATATTTTGGGTTTTACCTAGTTTAGGGCTAAGAAATCTCTTTGTTTGCATCCCATCCCCCCAAAAGCTCTGGCAGAGTGAGATCCTATACAGAGACCCTTTAACCCTTGCCTTTCTCAAGCTTTCCTGGGGAACTATTGAGTATCCTTGCCTCCTTCTTGGTTTCTTCTAGGGATTGTTTCATTTTATAGGGGTCCACCTGCATTTCTGTTCATGCAGCACACTCCATTTTCAAGACAGCAACGACTTGGTAAAGTGTGCTACTGCTCCAAATCAAATGTCATCATCTGTCAATAGACAGAAAATATTCTGCTTTAATGGACCTTATGTAATTAGATTATTGCCATTTAAACATATTTTCTGTTTTATGGTCAACTACTTATCAATCTTACCTGCTTCTGCAAAATTGCTTTTGCCATTGGTATAACAGAAGGGTAGGATTAATACCTCTAGGTAAAGGTCACAGTGACACCTTAAAACTGTTTCACATAGGAAAGTGATTTTGTGCTATGAAATTTGTTATGGAATTTTACTTAGTTATAGAATGATAAATTTACATTTTTATAATTTCTTTATAAATTATCTGATTTTCATTTTTTTCTGGAGGATTTTCTATGCTTTGCTATTCAATTGCAGAGGTTAAGTGTAAAAAAATAGAAAAAGGAATAATGATAAATTTAGGCAGAGATGTTTATTGGGATTTGCTGCTCTCAGGACAATTTTACCTGCGCCGCCATGAGAGGGCGGGCATGGGAAGTGGCAGCCGGCCAGAATGGCAGGCGGGTAAAATGACGTTGGACCTTTGCCAGGCAGCTGGTTTTGCTGGCTAACTGGACGTTCATGATGGGGTTGGTCCTTCAGAGATTGGCTGGTGCATCCATCAGTCCATTGGAGCTTGTCCACTAGCATTCAGATTGGCTGTTGTTTTTGCAGGCAAGTTGATCTTTGCCCAGCCCCTTAGCCAGCAGGCATCCCCTCAGTGTCTTGGCTGAAGCCACGCCCCCAGCCAGAGGCCATGATGCTGTGAAGTGTGGGCTAGCTGAAGCCATGTCACCAGCCAGCCTAACATTAAGTTTTCTTGATCATTTATTAAGAATTTTTTTTACATAAGAGATACGTTGTTATTCATTGCTTTTTCATGTTTTAGAAAAGACAAAGCCTGACTTGGAGATGAAAAAAAGTCACAAAAATGTTATAATTTTTTTTCTTATGATAGTGTACAGTAGATATAATATCATCAATCAAATGGCATTTTTTATTGGTTCAGCTTTGTCTTACATAAGGAAGGGAATCTTTGGTTCATATTCATACGTGCATATGTTTTGAAAGAGTTGCTTAAACCTGATCTTTGTCCAGAATCTTTCCTCTTTACCCCACTCCCTGTAGCACAAGAATTAAAACCAAGAATTAATGGATAGAATGCCAATACACTAAAAAACTTCTGCACAGCTAAGGAATTAGTGAACAGGCATTTTTGTTGTCTTTCCCAAAGTACAAGTGCTGAACTACTTAAAACCAAAAACTAATATTCAAAGAATACATTGTCATATGAAAAAATCACTATAAAACTATTGAATATCTTCAGGGTCCTATTTAGATAGTTAATGTATGTCTACACAGACTAAAAGACTTAACAGCATAATCCATTTCAAAGGATTTCCAGCACAGTTTTTACCATGAATATAACCATGTCCAGGTCTTTAAAATGGGAAACTAAATATGTTCTAGTTGCAAAACATATCATTACATAAATCTCCATAGCAAGATTAGACCATGAAGATAAATATCAAGGACACAATGAAAAGAAAGATTTCAAAAAACATAAAACTCAATTAGTTTGTGAGGCATTTTACCTAAGATATCTCTCTCTCCCTCATCCATTTGAATCATGAAGTACCAACACTGAGATCCATGACAACATAACAAGCATCCAACTTTCCCATGAAGATTTAGGGTTTTTTTTTTTTTCAGAAAATATGATGAAAAATGACATTTACTAGAATCTAAAGACCTTCTGAATTAGGATCGTTTTATTTATGAGCAGCAAAGTTGATCATCTTCAAATTTCCAATTCCAAAGGCCACCTACATTTCATGTCATGTAACTGATTTCATATTCAAGGCAGTGATGACATGGAAAATTCTTATTATGCTTTAAATCTTGCTGCCTTCATCTTCTACCCAACTCTCATCAATTTTATTTATCTTGCTGCTACCATTCTTTAAGATACACATGGCTCCCCTGAGTTCGAATGAATATCTGGTCTTCTGTAGTCTACAAATCATAGGCTGTAACATTCAGTACTGGGGATCCAATAGTATCTTCAACTGTCTGAGACTGGAACCAATCATATGCAGTAGCTGCTCTTAAGGAGAATGCCATACTGGTATGACCATGGGCTATGGTCACTATCAGAATGCCCAACAACTACCACTGGGGAGGTTTAAGCCACAGATGAATTATGACCTCTGCACTTTATTTAAAGAGGTATAAAATTTATCATGCAAGTAGTTTTAATACAGGAAAATATGTCATATTAACACTGAGATATGAGTCTAATATTTAATCATTATTTGTATTTTCTTTTTTTGTTTTGCTTTTATTGGTATGTGGGATTGAATTCAGGGATGCTTAACAACCTAGCCACAAACCTAGATTTTTTAATTTTTATTTTGAGTTGGAGTCTCATTAATTTGCTTAGCGCCCTGGCTAAGTTGCTGAGGCTGATTTGAACTTGTGATCTTCCCACCTCAGCATTCTGAGCCACTGTGATTACAGGTGTACGCCACATGCCCAACTGGTGCATACTTATTTTCATCCTTTTTTCTTGCTTAGTATTATTTTTACTTAATCAATTTTATATCATAACTTTATTCAGGATAACTATGTAAAATATTGTCTTTTTCAAATTTATGATCCATTTCCCAAAACGGCAAATCCTCTTATCACTCATTTTTTTCTATCAGCAATCAAACTTTATCATGGCCAAATAAAACATATATTACATGAAACCAAAAACAACCAAATTTTATACCTTTCCTTATAAAAAAGTAAAATACTTATTCCTCTTTTTCATTTTCTAGTTTGCCTGTCAATACAATGGAGGTTATTCAAACTAAAATTTATAACTCAATCTCCTCATCAACTTTTTTCACTTATTGCATTTGTTCCAATTTTACCATGTTACTAAATGACTCATAAATTCAACCCCTATAAACCTACTCATGGCTCAATCAAATGGATGCATTCAATTCTTATTTAATCTTTCTGAGGCAATTTCACCTTTAATATGTCCTCCAACATGGTGGTCTCTTGTTTTTTATTTTACTTATGACTCCAAGACATTGAGGTTTTCCTCTTCTTTTTAAACACACTTTCTCAAATGTCTGCATTGAATTATCTTTCCTTGCTCATGTCCAATTATTGGCATTCCCCAGAGACCTGTTATTAAATAGAGCTATTCAAAATCTCTGGGAAGGATGTACGCATATATTCCAACCACTATCACTTCTTCCATATAATAATCTATGCTCATAACAATCAAATCTAAATTTTAGTTTGTAATTTCTATCAGCTGAGATACACACTTTAATTTAAAATTTAGTTTATATCATTTCTTTCAGAACCAGATATACACTTTAATGTTAGTCATATACTTACTGATTCCACCTCCAAATTCATCAAGATCCAAAATAAACAAATAAGAAAAGACATTCATCTACTTCAGTGTTTCTTTACAGAAAAGAAGGAATTAATTTAAATTTTAAAAATAAAAGGCCAAATTTTTAAATTTAAAGGAATTTCAATAGAAAAAGAACAATGTATATGACTTGAGGAGGCAATTTATGCTTACAATTTCCTTAAGGCAGATTTTTTTCTTACAGAGAGGGCCAGTGAGAGAGAAAGAGAAAGAGAAAATTAATTTTATTTACCTTTTTATGTGGCCTTTGTTGACACTTTGTTGTGCACATGATGCTGGGGTTTGAACCCACATTCTCATGCCTGTGTCAGGCAAGTACCATAACTACTGAGCCACCGCTTCAACCACCTCAAAGCATTTATTTATTTATTTATTTATTTATTATAAAGAGAGAGGGAAAGTGAGTGAGAGAGAGAGAGAGAGATTGAGAAAGGGAGAATCAATTTTTGTTTTGTTTCTCACATGGCTTCCATTTCTCTGAGACTTGTTGTGTGTGTGGTTCTGGAGTTTGAACTCGAGTACTTGCGCATGCTGGGCAAGAGCCATTACTGCTGAGCTACCACTCCAGCCTCCCTCAAGGCATTTTAAAAAAGCCAGTACAGAAGGATGAATGCCAACTGCATAAACCCACAAACAGAACTGCCATGCAAAGGAAACAAAAATGAGAAGTGTACTTACATTAACAATTTACCATCATATTGTCAGTTTTGGTCCAATGGAATTTGTTACATTTCATTTAATAAGGAAACATGGCAGTTTAATATATCATTGAGAACAGTTGTTGGAAAAAGACCTGAATTTTAAAAAAATGTCATAAATACATTTTTTAAATGGAAATATTTTTAGGAGCAAAATGAAAGATTCTAAGGTTAGATTGACATGAAAAAGTAGAAAATTTAGACACTATAACTGAGAAATACATTAAAGTATAGAAGCTGGAATACCAACACGAAATTCTAATATACATCTTTAGTAAAATTCAGTACAAAAAGCACATGTACATGCTTTCATCTTGTATCATGTAGTTTTGTTTTCCTTTTTGAAGCAATGGGGAAAATATGGTTTTAGAGAGAGAGAGACACACAGAGATTCATGATAACCAAATAAAGGGAAAGATGGACATTTTTGCCCTTTCCTTTATAGTATGAAATCTGGCCCAGATGAACAGTAAGAAAAGGTCATCATGGCCATGATTAGTGAATTAATGTAGTATTTGTAATATCCTAGAGACATATATAGCATCCATTTATCAGTTATGGCAGCAATTCTTAAAGAAAAAGAGCAGCAAAGATAAAGACAAACTCAGGCATATTAAAATTTTACAGTGTCTGATCAAATAGCAATTCATGAGTTGGACAATAACAGACCAGGAGTTTGGTCCTCTACAGAAGGAGCATAAGAGAAGGTTTTTATAAGGTGAACAAAAAACAATATAAGGGAAGTATTGGTTAAAGTTGAGCAATAGCCTGATTTGGACCATTCTAATGGAAAGGATCCAGTTGGAATTTAATTGGAGGTTTCTGATTGGTTAAGCTTAAATTTTGTTTTACTTACAATATGACGGTTTACATTTCAGTTGGGTTACATGAAAACTCCTAAGCCTAATGCTTTTCCAATTAATTATTTTAACACAGATGAAAGTCAAAGAGATTATTTATGGTTAATAAAGTCCTTTTTCAGGGTATATTTGAGTGAAAAAACTAATCTTCCTTCAGCTGGACAGGGTGGCACATGCCTGTAATCTCCTGAGTTTGATCCCCAATACAAAAAATAAAAAAAAAAAGGATGGAAGTTTTCCTTCATTTATAAAATAAAGATGCAAAAATTCAGATTGATGAAAGTTGTATATTTTAATCAATTATATTTAGTAAATTTTCAAAGACTTTATGTCAGATAGTACACAAACTTAATATGTATTTTGAGATTCTATTCTTATGTATTAAAAATATTGTGACGAGGAAGAACTTGTGCACAGAGATAATAGAATTTAGAAGAAAGATAAATATTTCTACCCATTGCCTACACTTTATGTGATCAGTTTGCTCAGATATAAAGTAGTTTATATTTTTACAGTCATCAAAGAAAGCACAAAAATCATAAATTGATCTCTGCACTTTAGACTTTGAAGGGAATTCAAACATGTAGTTCAAACAATTTATTACTAGACTGAAGGAAAAAAATTAAAAATGAAATGAAATCTAATTATTCCACAAATATTTTAGTATAACATGAACTTTTGGAATTTGCAAATAGTGATTTTTCCACACTTTTAGAGGTTTACAATTTTCTTTCAAAATAAATAAATTCAATAAATTCTATATCATAAAGGAGTGTAAGACTGCAAATCATGATCTATTCTGCTGCCATGGAAATGTCTAATTGCTACTTTTTGAACGCAAATTAATTTTCTTATATGCTCAATTTAAGTATCATCCAATTTTCCTCTCTGTGGCCTTTTGCTTAAGAAATAATTACATTGCTGACATTTTTAATTAAAACAGTGCTATCTATTTTAAAAAGCATTAAGCCTGCCATTGATTTTAGATCCTGAATAAAATTTTGGTTGATGAATCAGGATATATATCTTAATACTCTGAATCTTACATTTATTAGCTAACAATTTAAATTCTGCAGTATTCAGATAAAAATTTAATTTTTATTAATCAATAGCATCATTAAAGCTAGGGCACTACTACCATTAAAGAGATACTGAAAATATTTCTGGTCCATTCTAATGAAGTTGCATATCCCTTAGTAATTTTAGTTTAGATATGGTAAAATTTATATTTTAGCAACATACAGAGTCCTGATAAAACAATTATTGTATATTATTATATTTTCAAATTCTGAAAATTGTTTCAAATTCTTATTAGGAAAGAACTATGGAGGCTGAGTTGCTCAGTGGTTATGGTACTTACCCAGCACCTGCCAGTACAAGAATGCAAACCCCACCACGTACATAATTGAGTGTCAGGGCAATGAAAGCCATGTGAAAAACTGAATAAAAATTGATTATCTCTCTCTCACTCTCACTGTCCCTCTTTTTAAAAAATGAAAGAACTATGAACCACTTACAGAATATTGAATATGTTGAAAATCTTGTGAAAGATGCTACCAAGAAAATGATAAAGTACAGGGAATTGAATGGAGTGACAAATTCTGAAGTGAGAACTGAAATCTCAATGCATAGAAAAATCTCATCAATCTCTAAATGTGGACAAGGCAAAGATCTCAGAAGTTCTCCAAACCAAAGCTTGGAAAACTAGACACAGATCCTATTTTTATGTATAAGGGAAAATATTAGAAAATGAAGGAGTGATTTTGATTAATTCATGGAGGTCATGTAATACTTGATGTTACTTTCAAGGATTACCCTACACTTTAAATATTTCATAGGGGATAGATAAAGTCAGCAAGCATATCTTTAAATGCATGACATAAAGAGGAGGTTTCAGTTTGCACATTTATTTACTATATAACGGATAGTGACTTTAAAATCAAGTATGTTCATAGAACATGGTCTCTATTGTTACCTATTTACATCTGTTTAAATATATTATTCCTCATTCTTGATCTTTATATTATGATTTTAAATAGTCTTAAAATACCTTCTTGTATATATATATAAACCAAAATATATCATCTGTATTTAATATTTCTATTTAGTAAAAATTCTTTACTTACAAATTACATAATATTACATATATTATGGAGTATATTTATTTACAAATGAGTCCCTATTTCAAATTCAGATCTTTTATACATTTGTTAACATTTATGAAGCTCAATGCTTAATTTTCTTAATCTTTATTTAATCCAACAACACAAAATGGACTTTCGTACAATAATTTTTGATCATTTAAATTTCTTTCACTACTAAGGAGTTGGATGCATTCTGTGTAGGGCTTGGAGCTACTGTGATTTTGCCCTCTATGAAAGACAATAGGTGGTAATATGTTTTTTGAGAAGTTTAATTTTCTCCTTTAATTTGAGACTCTTTCAGCTAATGGTCATATTTTTGCAGCTCTAGGCATTAACCAGTGGGTGGAATTTAATAATGAAAGCAGCAGATGTTATTAATACGAGCACATCAGCTGCATCAAATTCCTATTTAAGAGACATTGTAGTTTGGAAAAGGGAAGGTCATGGCCTTTCTTATTTCCCAATTACTCTTGTTCCTATTGACATGGCACAGAAAGATCTATGCATCATTGGGGAATTTTAAAAATCACAGTGATATGTAGACCCAAGACAAAAAAAAGGGGGGAAGTAAAAGCATTAAGATACCACTCACAAACCAACATTTGGATAAAAACTGCATTCATTTGTCTCATTAGGGAATTAATATTTTCAGTAATCACTATTTTTCTAGAATAAAAATGAAATATACTATTTAGTAGCCATGTCTAGCTAAGGAAATAATCTATTTCTATTTTTAGCTAATTTAAATTTATTTCTGAAATATTTTGAACCTATAAAACTACTTTCATTTTAGCTAATATTATCACATCATAGGTTTGAAGGGAACACTCAATATACGTTGCATATATTGAATCCGAGTCATGAGGTGTGTAAATATAGATCTGTGATACATGTGGAAGACATTCTCTATATGAAGTTGAAAAACTTTCTTGGGCATGCAAAATTATAAGTACTGAAAAATTTAAAGTTAATTATCCAGGAATATTCAAATAGTAATTACAAAAGGTCAAGGAATTCAGGTTAAAAAAGTGTACCTTTTTATAATTATCTGCATTAAATTTAGTAATTTTGCCAAGCTTCCACATTATCTTAGTCTTTTTTTGGTACTACAGTAAAATACCACAGACTGGGTAATTTGTAAACATAAAAAATGTATATCTCACAGGAAGTGGATCGTAGGAAGTCTCAGAACAAGTGACTAACAGATTTGCTGCCTGATGTGGGATGCTCACCGCTTCCAAGATGGTGCCTTATTGCTGCATCCTGCAGGAGGAGGATGCTGCACCTTCAACATGGAGAAAGAGATGGGAGTACAAAATGGGCAAATACTCCATAAGGCCTCTGTTGAAAGAAACAAGTCTATTCATGAAAAAGAAATGCTCATGAATAATGCTCAGTTCCTAAAACCCCACATCTTAAATTATTATTTTTATTATCTTATTATATTATTTATTATTAAATTATTATTATTATTATCTTAAATTATTGTGTTAAGATTAAGTTTCAACATGAATTTTGAAGAAACTCAGAATTCAAACTATAACACACACACTAGTGGTAGAGATATAAATTAGCGAGACATTCTTTAATATAGCAAAATTAGGCAAAGATAAAAAAGGCAGGCTGGACATCGATATAGTGGTGTATGAACAAAAAATGATAATTTCAGATAAGTTGAGAATTCTCAACAAAGTAAAAGAATATTATGGTTGAGCACTAAATTACCAGTCTAGGTATGGTATTCAGAGAAGCCGTCCCTGTGGAAGTGGTATATCCTTTAGCTTTCTACTTCAATAGTCTTAGGAAAAGTATGTGCAAGTGATAACAAATTAAGAAGGAAATAATTTCAGCATTTTCAGTTATAAGAAAATGGCCAATGTATATGAGGCAAGTGTAAGACTGGTGGGATAGAGATTGGGCCATCCCACCATTGTCCTCGATGGTAGATCCTATGATGGGAAAGCCTAAAGATGGAAATCTACTTTTACCGGAAATGTACTTCCTGGTCAACCACAACATCTGAAAAATGAAAAGTCAAGATATCAATGTGAAGTCATATAAGATAATATTTTAGTCCCCAGAAAAAATTTTGAATTTATTTAAATCTACAAGAAGACTCTGGATAGTTTAAATGACACAACACTTGTATTTAAAGGACCATTCTTCTTTTGGCAAAGGTACTAAGATGTGGGAGCAAGTTCGGAATGTAAGCAGTGAGCTACATTGAAAGCTACGTAGTTTTTTCCATTTTTACACATATGTGAATTAAATGTTTTCTGAAGGTCAAGACAATCCTCACCACTCTGCTGTAACAATCAGTAAAAACTTAATACAGTACAAAAATCATAAGTTAAAGACAACAGAAGCAACAGTGGGCAGAAGGGGGAAACTTTTTTCAAAATGACTCTCCTATCACTGGGCTATTTTCTTTTTGGTTGCAGGCTGATATGAGCAGCTCCCAAGTTGGAGCTTGGTTCCATGTCAGGAACAGCTCATGCACAAGGACCTGAGGCAAGAAAAAAATTTTTAATCTTTGGAATTGTATAGGGCTACTGGTGCAAATTGGAAAATACCCAATAGAACCAGCATTCCCCAAGGGACAGATTCCGAATCTCCATCTGCCTGCAGGTGGTTGGAAATTAGCATTAAAGATTTACATCTCCTATAACCTCATTGTACTTAAGACAGATCCATCTAGAGAAATAGCACCTGCCTCAAAGCACAGTCAAATTTCTTCTCAATGTTACTTCCAGATTCAGAAGCAGTAGGGGAAACATGTTGAAAAGTTAAATTTAAGATTTCTGAAGGTCAGAAATTCAATCTTTCAGAGTTGAGGAAAGAAAGACCTGACTGGATCTGCAATCCCAAAATAGAACTGTCCCTAGAACATTTCCCAAGAACAGATGGATCCAAAGTACTTTGAGTCTTCATGAAAGCTGTGGTCTGGAGATAACTCATTCAATACTCATCTAATTTGAAATCAGTTCTCTGCCCAACTCTCTACAGGAAAAAGGAACACTTTATCAGACAGAAATAAAAAAAAAACACAAAAAACTTTTGTGAACCTCTATGATTTTTTAAAGACAACAAAAAATGCATTGAAGTAAATGTTAGAAACAAAGTGATAATCAGAAGAGTAAAGAGAATATAAATAATAACTTTATTAACATGTGACCTGTAAATTTTAAACTAAAAGGAATCACAGGTATATTCTAGAACTATAAAATACAGAATCAGAAAAAAAATCAAATCTCCAGGATGATTTTAACAACAGGCTGCCAACAAAAGACAGATATTCATATATGTAAATTAAGCGAGCTACAAACAACTTCTGCACCCATTACTGCATACACTTTATTGTATATAAAGTATATATTCAACATATACACATGTACATATATATATATATATATATATATATATATTAACAGTGACCAAGTTTAGAATTGCTACTGACAGCTTCCCATTTCCCATTTTCTCTCTACTTTTTTCTTTTTTGATCAATATCAAATACTGCTGAAGAATGGATGATTGGCATTTATTACTACAACAGACAATCTCCCAAACTCAGTATGTTAACCTAGCATATTTTATCTTTCTTGTGGTCAGTAAAATGCTAGTATGTCTGTTGATGGTCCTCCTGGATAGCTTTTCACTAAATGCTCACTCTGAGACCCTAGGTGTTTGTATCTAGCATGTAAACACCATGGCCCACATCCTCAGACTCCTTTCCTACATTGGCTGCATCCAAGCACTTTGAGAAGAAATAAAGAGAACCATTGGAAGATGATGCGATCACCATATTAGCCCTTTAGTGACAAATGCTGACTTTCTACCCACTTTCCCAGAGTGTGATGGTGTCATGATTTCATTGGAAACTGTGAATGAAGGGCATGGCAGGTGGACCATTCTCCAAAAAGTGCTGCAGAATAGAAAGGAGCATAAATCTGAGCAGTTCAGCACGTAATTTTTGCCACAATTGATGTATGCAATGAAGCAAATTACGATCTACATACAAATTGAGTGCTTTGGCTCCATTTAAACTATCTAAATGGTTACTTAATCTTTGTCTTTTCTTCTGCTCTTCTCTAAATTCAGCCCTTAAATTGTGCCTATTTATTTAATTGGGCAAAATAAATTTGCACAGCTTCAGTGTATAAGGAAATAGTCTCTAAAAGTTTTAATTGATTGTAATTTTTTAAAGAAGAGGAATTATTTGTCTTTCACATTTATTTGTCTTTTCATTAATGTACAGATCAGATTTTTCTTTTCCCACATGCTGAATATACAGTGAAGAGTGAAATTATATAGCTACTCTGTAAATGTGCGTAGTCTGATGAATCACATCATTTATACATTATTATAATTTTTCATCCTTTCAAATATACACATGTCTTCCTCAATACTTTATCCTTTAATTTGCTTGTCTGATCACTCTTTTTATGAAAAATATGATTTTTCTGTTTCCTTTTATTAAATATAATGTTTTCATTAAGAGACGTGGAATGTTTTCATCAAAATATAATTTCATCCTCCACCCTCTGATTATAGTCCAAGAGCCTGACATGTTATATGTCTAATATGTCTATGTGACATGTTAAAATACTTCCCTGTCTCCTTGATTTTATTAGGCACAATCAATTAGAATGCCAGAAGGAAACAAGAGAGAGCAAGGAAATACTAAGGCACATCGTCTATTGGTTCCACCCAAGACACTAATGGCTAGCTGTGGCCCTGGACTTAATATCATAGCTTATCTCAAGCTCAAGACTCTCTTCTCTTCTGCTAAGTTCTTTTTTTTTTAACATAGTCTTACATATTGGAGGGAATCATTCTTCTGCTAAGTGCTTAAACAAATCCTTCCTATTGTCCTTTCAGGACTACCTATAATAATAATTCTTTGTGCTTCTAATTCTATTTACTCTTATTCTCCTTTGCTTGGTGCATTATATCTATAAAATACATAATTTTAAAAATGAACTGAAGAAACAAAAATATATATAATTAAAACATAGACTAGATTACCTGAGTGTCAACACTGATTTCCATTGTTATTTTTCCATAAAAGATTTCAACCATATTATAATTATAATCTCATGGATAAATTATAAAAGAAAATCATGGTTATTTTAACTTTTTTCCTAAATATTAATATTGACTACAAAATATTACATATCAAAATACTAGTGTTATAATAATCATAATGTGAATTTGTCATTCAGAACAGTTATTGCAGTCGGGTGTGGTGGCACATACCTGTATTCCCAGAGATGCAAGAGGCTGAGGCAGGAGAATCACAAGTTCAAAACAAGTCTTGACAATTTAGCAAGGCCATAAGCAACTTAGTGAGACCCTGACTCCAAATAAAATATAAAAGGGCTGGGGATGTGGTTAAGCATCCTTGGGCTAAATTCCTGATAACAAAAAAAAAGAAAAGAAAAAAAATGCAATAAAAATTGCACTTAGTGGGACTGGGAGTGATAGCTCAGTGGTTGCAGTGCTTGCCTGGCACACATGAACCCCAGAACCAGATACACAGCTAAGTGTCGGAGAAACAAAGGCCAGATGGAAAATAATAAAACGATTCTCTCTTTCTCACTCTTTCTCTCTCTCTCTCAAAAAAAAAAAAAAATTGGAATTTAGTGTTTCACCACTTATCACAAATGTAGATATCAGAAAATGTATGAATAAAAACTCTGGAACAGTATCTGAATAGAATAAGGATTATTTAATACTCCATGACTTGGAGATAATCAATTTATTTTTGTGTTCTTTGCAGCATGCTTCATTGTTTGCTAGAAATGTCATACATAAAAAGATTGATAGAGATTTTATAAAATTATATCCACTCATAAAATAATATTTTACAAACTGATTACATTCAACATTAATATATTGATATTCTTTGTTACTTGATAGAAATGGTTTTTAATTAAGAACCAGTTTATTATGCAATTATTGGTCATGGATAAATACTTAAGTTATAGAAAAATATGTTGTTTTAGACCAAATGTTCATCAAGAGGTATTATTCTCTTCCTTTTCAAAGTACAGGGAACCACATTGTTTTACTTCTTCAGGTGAATAGGTGTGACCTTGTTACCTGTAGTCTTATGAAACAGATATAGTGTACATATGAGTACTTCTAGATTTCTCTTCGCTCACTATTTCCATGGATTTGCCTACTTTGGACATTCCATAGAAGTTGAATCAGGAGCATGTAACACTTTGTGCCTGATTTCTTTCACTTAGCATGGAATTTTTAAGATTCTTTCACATTGTATCATTTTCTTTTTTCTTCATTTTGACTCTTCACAAATGATCCAGATTTCTTTTATTAAACCCAAATTATGCACTTTTCATTTTTATTGAGTTTTATTTTCCTTCATATTATACATCTCTTTGAGAAGTAGAAAAATGCATAAGTCAAATGTATATTTAACTTTCCAGAAAATTATTATGTGACTAAAAAGTGTTAACTCAGTGATAGAATTGGAGCTCAAAAGAAAATACAAAAACTTGCTTTCTTTGCCATTATAATATTGCCTCCTAAATCTTTGTAAAAATATATTCTGCTATTATAATTTTATCTGCCTTTTATAACTGAATAGGGTAGGAAATGTGAATCATAAATTAAAAAAAAATAAAATAGATATATTTTAACAATAAAAATCATATGTAAAATCATCATTTTGATAATTGCTATATTTTTAGGCAATTTCCAAGAAATTTTTATGTTGTATTTACTCTTCTTCCTTTCATAAAGAGAAATGAACTATATCTTGACATCTCAGGATCCAAAGTTATAACACTTTACTTTAACATTTGTGATGTTCTAAGTCTCAATAGCAATGAAAAAGCCACAAATGAATTCTTCACCCTGGGTATTGCTGAAAAAAAGGATTAAATAAATACATTTGATTTCTTTCTTCTAAAGTATAAGCTAGATAAAATAATAGAATAAAGCTTGGGATTTCTTTTTTGGACTATATTGCAAAACTGTTATCTAATGTAAATTGATATTTAACAACTTTTTCTCATTCCTATGAGGATTTTGCACTTTAAAAAATCAATTTTTCTTTCAACAGCACTAAAGTTAGTTTGCCTACTCTAAATTTTATTTGCCAAAAAATGTATTTTCTCTCACTCCTGTTATGTTATTGTTTCTCTCTCCTTTTACTCTATTATCTTTCATTCTCATGGATTCTTCAATATCATGACTGAGAATTTAATCTTCCAGTTATTCATCATTGTAGAATCACAACTTTTTTTTGTTGTTGTTGTTGCAGATCAAACCCAGGGTCTTGTACATGTTAGACAAGTACTTTACTACTGAACTATGTTCTCCGCTGTCAAATTCTTTAAAAAATACTTTTTGTTTTTGAAGGACTGAACTAGAAAATGAGTTTTATGTGTGAAGAACAAATGGAAGGTGAGACAGCTAAATGCTGTACTTAGTGGCTGAGGTCTTCCAGTGTATGCTTTGTTGTTTAGCATGGTTACTTACAGAAACTTTTGCAAGTACTAGGGCTACTTGGGTGTAAGTGGGAGTGAGCATCTACCTAGGTAGCTCTAAGGTGTGTGACCTGCAGTACTATTTATACAGTGAATACAGTTTCTAAAAGACTGAAAAAGTGAAAACCATCAAATTTTCAGTGCCTGTTCGCTCTCCCAGAAAGCATTTTTACTGTTGGACTCTGCCTGCAAAAATGCAACATCAGCTACCCCCAACCCCCACAATGCCATAGAAACTGTTTATTTTTCTTTTCTTTCTTTCTTTCTTTCTTTCTTTCTTTCTTTCTTTCTTTCTTTCGAGAAAGAGACAGGGATAATTAATTTTTATTTACTTTTCATCTGGTTCTGATTTTTCTGACGCCCAATTGTGCATGCGATGCTGGGGTTCGAACTCCATTCCTCATGCATGCCGGGTAAGTGCTCCAACTGCTGAGCTCCTGCTTCAGCCACCCTAGAAACTTTCTTAACACATGGTTTCCAATAAAACAATTAGCCAATATTGTTCTCCACTTTCCATTCTGCCACGTATGTAAGAGTGGTGGATTTGCTTTTTGGGAACAGTAATGTGCTCATACTGCCATCCATTTTGTGGATGCTGCATATATAAACTAATTTCATGTGTGAACTTCTCTAAGCTACAGTACCAGGTTTTTAAATAAAAAACAATTCTGGGTGTTGCAATGAAACGATTTTGTGGATGTGGTTCTCATGTATAATCAGTTGACTTTTAATTTAAAAATATCACTCTCAAAAATGTTTGAGGGATGGACTGGAGCAGTGGCTCAGTGATTTTGGTGCTTGCTTGGCAAACACAAAGACCCGGGTTCAAACCCCAGCACCATGTACACAACTGAGTGTTGGACCAACTAAGGCCATGTGAAAAACTAAATAAAGTTGTTTCTCTCTTTCTCTGTCTCTCTCACTGTCTCTCTCTCTTAAAAAAAAAAATGTTTGAGGGCCTTACATAATCAGTCGAAGGATAGATGAGCAAACTCATAGGGTCCAGGGAAAGAAATTCTCTTTTAAGAATACAATATGAACTCTTGCTTGAGTTTGCAGCCTGTGAGCCTACCCTAGACATTTTGAACTTCTCAACTCTCACAAATTCATGAGCCAATCCCTTCACATAAATCTCTCAATGTGAATTTGCTTTGAATACTTTCATATTTATATATATATAATGTTTATATAATGTGATCTCTTTCTAAGGCTTCATATTAAATAAATGTATATATAAATACATTTTATGTATAAAATATGTAAATGTATTTTACTTTATAAGTATAAAATACTTTTTATTATTTATATATATTTACAAATAACACAAAATATTGCATATATTTATACAATGTTACAAGTTGATTCCAAATATGAAAACATTTTATAGATATTAAATAATACCTCTTTACATTCTATATATTATATAACTGTATACTGCTTCTCTGCAGAATTTAGCATGCAATCATCATCTGTTATTTTCTCCATCTTTCCCTCTCTTTTCCTCCCCTTCTGTGCAAATGTGTTTCTTCTGTGCAAGGTGATGATTGGTATCTGATAAAGGGGAAGAGGAGGTGGGGAAATGTTCTATTTTACTCAAGTGGATATATTTCTATGATTTTTCAGTGAGTTCCCTCTAAATTTAATGTATGGATTGCCACACAATTGTAATATCACTTTCCAAGAAATTTATTTTTCCTTCTGTGTTGACAATGTTGAATAATTCAGGGTGAGAGGTGATGTCCAATTGTAAACATGCCATCTGGAACCTATCTCCAGAATCAAGTCAAAAAAAGAGAAAAAAAAAGTTTGAAAGAATGATACAAAAAATCATGTAAAAAAATCTTGTATATTTTATAGCTTTTGTTATCTTAACAGTTTTTATTTGAAGATAATTTTAAAATTTGGATGAATAAACAAAAAAGAAAATGCATACGAATGATGAAGTAGAAATTTAAACCTAATATAAACTTAGTAGAAATGTATTTTGATCAACTATAACAGAGTGGTAGAAATTCTGGCCTTTCTATAGAACATTCTTAAAAGTTTCCAGATGACAAGGTAATTTTAGAATATTCAGTAAAAAAGTAAGCAAAAATTCTAAATTTTCTCAGTGTATTAATGTTTTATTTTTCTATATATTGAAATTTCAGTTTAAAAATTTTTAATTTACTCTTTATTCTTCTCAACATGTATTTCTTTTCAGACTTAATTTTATATATTTTTATTAAAGAGAGAGAGAGAGAGGGACAATGAGAGAAAGAGAGAATCATTTTTTTCTTTATTTTTTCATGTGGTTTTCGTTGTTCTGACCCTTAGTTGTGTGTATGGTGCTGGGGTTTGAACCCATGTCCTCATGCATGGCAAGTGCTGGTAACTGCTGAGCCACTGTTTAGCCACCACTCTAGCCCCCTTAATTTTGTATTCTCAGGGCTATATTTTTTAAGGTTAAACCTCCCTCTGTTTTAGTGCATTTTCAGTGGCTGTAACAGAAAATTACTACAACAAGATTAATTTTTAAAGAAAAGAGATATGTTTGGCAGTTAGCCCTGGAGGTGAGATGTCCAGAACATGGTGACATCACATGATGGGGGACTTTGTGCTGAGTCATGACATGGCAGAAAGAAAACCAAGCACGGAAGAGACAGGGTAAATATGGACCACTCTCCCAATGACGACATAATTCCTTTAAGAAAGCACAGCCCTCAGAACCTAATTTCCTCTTAAACGTACAACCCATTTTAATAAGCAAAAATATGATAATTAAGATTAAATCTTAATTGTGTTGAATGAGTGAAAAAAATAGGTCAACTTGAGGTAGAGAGATTATGGACATAGAAGGAAATGTTCCTTCTCATTTTTAAAGCCACTAATTTTAGAAATACAGGTACTAAACTGAACTCATGAGATCTTAATCCTCAAGTTTCTCCTTGTACATACATGACATTCACTGAATTTCATCAAGATCCAATCATACTCCTATGGAAAACATAAATATTTACTTTTATTAGGAAACCTGGATAAAAATGAAAAATTCCCTGAGGTGAACATCTAAGATTCCTAATTAAAAAAAAAAATTTAAAGGAAGATGGTAGATACTAAACATTCATACACTGTATGGATTCTAATTTTATATTTTATTATGATTTTATAATAATACAACTAAGTATTCCATAAATAATATAGAGAAGTGAATTTTGGTGTTCAAAGACTTTAGCAATAATCTGTCAATTCTCTTTGAAAAAGAAAATCTAGTCTTTCAAGAATTGTTGATCACACTGTGGAGCAGAGCTACAATAGGATACAATATTCAGTCATCCTACCATCACATGCTTGTTGTTATTCTTCTGTTAAGGCTTATCATTTATATTTGAAAAATTATGATAATTAGATAATAGTAATTTATGTGCATGAATTATTGGTGAACATATTACACAAAATTAAATTATAATACAATTTAATATATACCTTATAAATTTAATTAGTAAAAGTATAAAATGTATTTGTTTGTGTAATTGTATCATCCATAGAGTTGTATATATGCAATTATCCCCAAATCTATATCCATAATTTCATAACATTTTGAAAATTGAAAATTAGCTTGCAGAATTAGGTTAGTGGTATTATGGAAAATAGGGCAAATCCAAAGCATAATACTTGGAGAAAATATACAAGGATTTCTAGTTCTTTTGAAAGCAAAGATATTATCATATATTATCACCTCCTTCATAATGCTGAATATGATGTGAGCTTAAATTAATAAATAAATTTGGAGTATTTTATTATACATTTAAAGGACTATGACAACATTAAAGAAATTCAGGGCTGGAACTATGACTTGGTAGTTACAACATTTGCCTGGCATGTGGGAGAATGGAGGATGCGAGTCTGAATCCCAGGACCATGTACACAAAGACTAAATAAAATTGATTCTCTTTTTTTTCTCTCTCTCACTATCCCTTCTCTCTATAAAAAATTAAATAAAATTATGTTTTGTATTATTAAATAAATGAAGATAATTTTAATTATAATTTAAAATGAGGTCATATCACACATAAGACAATTTATTAATACATGCAAAAGTTATAATAATAAACTGTCTTGATTTTACAAAACCCAATTGCTAGATTTATTTGTCTTTTATAATTGCACTGATTGGATAAAGTATGCTTCAATTTAAGAGGAATAAACCCTGGTTTTTGATTGAGATTTTATTCGTGTGGAAAGACAACTGTTAGTATACTTTGCTTCTAATTTCAAAACTGAGAATGATACAAAAAATAAATGGAAAAAAACCAATCAAGAAAGTTGAGTATAGAAAAAGGGTTGATTATGGAATAAGTAGCAGAAAGCAATTATAGTAATGAAAACCTAAATATTTTATAACTGATCAATTTTTTTTGAGATTAAAAGAATCTTTTTATTGAGCATTTTCACTTTGAATTTTAAATCTTATAATTTAAGAAACTAATTACTTTTGATGAAGACACAAAGTGAAATCAAGATATCTTTTAATTAATCATGTCTTGACTACATTTATCATTACATGTAAAAAAATGTAGTTTCAAACGTAGTCACAGTTGTACCTTCATGAATATATTGGCATAAAATGCACTTTTAAAATCATTATGCAAATTGTAAATTTTGTTATCATACCTTTTAATAATTAATCATTGCTTTAAGACTTCAAGAACCTAGGTAATTTAAATATTGGAATAGTTCCAAATAATTTATTATGCCTATAGAATGTAATAAATACATATAGATATCATATTTGCATAGGTTTGAAAATAACAACAATAAATATAGTATATAAAATTACTCTTTCTAAACAAATTAGTCACCTAGAGATAAAATTATTACTATTAGAATTTAGATATAGTATTACATATAAGAATTTTTGATTCAAATTTGAATCCCAAAATCTTTACTGGAGAAATGCATAAATATATTTAGTTCACAGTCTGAAATTATTACATTTAAAACAGAACTGACCTTCTCTCCTCTTCACGCTAACGTATCCCAGGAAATTTATATAGTCTGATACTATCTTAATCAATAGCATGAATAATGAATAATTCTCCATAACCACACATTACCTTTCCCACATACTGTGGACACAACATGAACTGTACCTTCCTGCTTGTTTAACTTTATATTTAGTTGGTTTTTATTTTTCTCTATCCCCATGACCAATAGTCTATTTCAACTTTCCATTTTATTTTAACTGGATTTCTGCATTAGGTACCAAACTTAATTTTCTATCTTCATTTTAAAACTAATTTGATTATCATTCACAAGAGTCAGAAATTATTTTCTTTAAAGTGTAATTTGAATTATGTTACTTAAAATATTTCACTGCTATTTCAAATGTGAGCAAAAACACAAACATCACTTGGTTTGAAAATATCTGCATGATATTGAACTCCCCCAATTGTTTCCTAGTGGGTTATATACCTCAAAAAAATGCATTGAGGTATTAGAAGACAAAGAGTAGCTTTTATATTTTCAGTAAATAGAGGAATACATTGAGTGTTAGTAATATATATGTTGAATGTATAAAATCCTGTTGTTTCCCATGGTCTGTACCTTATAAGCAGGTTTTCTGGAGTAACAGGAAAGGTTTCAATGCAAATTAATTAACAATCATTCCATGTTCATTTTTTGTCCTTTTTAATAAATATTTTTGAAGGTGCTCTGGAATTTTGTAATTTCTCTGTGCTGATTTAAAGATTTTATAATTATAATAAAACTATCTCTTATAACATGTAAAACTCAAATGATATTTCTGCTAACCCTCCTCTCTCAGATTCAAGAAGATACCATTAATGTTATTATACTTGAGAAGCAAAATGTAATACTCATGTTTTCCTGTATTCATGTAAGTTCTTCATCAGCCTTACTATGAAACACAATGGAGGCTGAAACAGATAATAACAAAAAGTTGGCAAATGAAATAATTTAAAATGTCAGTTTAAATAACTTAACATGCATATTTGCCTTAAGTAAATAAAATGGTCTCAATTTTTAGCAAATGATACTGTCTTCAAAGAAACAGCATAGATTTCAATCTGTTCAATCATTTCTTAAATGAGTTCTCATGGATTTTAAACCTATATTTTAGAATATAACAATGTAATATTCCCTGATTTATTTATTGGAGCATCAAATTACTAAAAAGAGAACTCTAAAATTAACAGATAAGTTTTCAAATGCAAGTATGAAGGTCTGGATGGAATCTATATTCCATGATTTTAGTAAACTCAGCAGAGGATGCTTTTCTTCCCTATGACAGTGCCACAAAATACTTTCAATAATAGAGGAAAAAAGATTGTTCTATAAGATGAAGTTGATTTACTTCATTCCTATCTCATTGGTTTTATCTAGTGTATTTTAGGCCATTTATTGCCAATGTCAGTATACTTACACAATCACTAGCACAAAGTAAATGTTTGTGTCCAATGGATGAGCACTCAGCCTATTTAATAAGAGTGTGCTTTCAAAACGGTCTGAAGTTCGCATTATCATTTTGTTTTCTTTGTACTTAATTCACAGAGTTTTGTATCTTTTATCCCATCTTATGCCTTGTGGAGACCCTCCCTCCTACTTTCTTTCTTTATGTAACCCTAGGTTTTATATTTCCTACCAAGAACATAAGCCAAATACAGTGAGCCCAATTGTTCAAGTCTAGATCCCTGGGGATCTACTACACTGCTTTACATATATTGACTGTAGATACTTTTCTCAAATGAATAGCCTAATGATTAAAGCTAGTATTTCTGTTTAACAAGAGAAAAACAATAGTGATGCTTTAAAAAACGAAATCACATGAACCTTTCAGTTATTTCATTATCAAAGACATTTAGCATTAACAATAAGGCTTTTCCTACATTAGCTAATTAATACTTAAGCAGCCCTGATGGGTACTTTTGGAAAGTGCCACTTATAGAAAACAGAAAAAGAATTGTGAGCAATTTGCCAAGGGTCAAAGATTTGTTCAATAGCAAGCCCTTTCCATAGACCCTAGACTTTATGGTTCTTAGTCTTGTGACTACAACTAAAGTTAAATTGATTCAATTCCATGAAGAAGGAAGAAACTGCCTCATAAAATCGTATAGCTTGAAAGTCTTCGTAGGCCATCTACAACTGCAACCAAATATCCCCATTCAAAGAGTATTGACTATAGCCTTCCATAATAACTTGAGAAGTTTTCACACAAATTCTAAAATGGAACTGAAGTTATAATTCAGGTAATCATTTAGCCACAAGATAACTTTATAATTTTGAAAGGAAATTGAGAAAAAGTTTAAAACCTCCTTTAGTTTAGTTAGTTTTTCTGATATATTTAATTGTATCACACAACAACTTTTTAAAGTATTTTCTGCAAATTAAATATTTTCTCTCAGGTCGAGCTAATTTTCTTTAATTAAATTCCTTATTTTAGCGACTGGAGGGGTGGCTCAGTAGTTATAATGTTTGCCTGGAATGCAAAGTTACTCAGGTTCGACCCCAAACACAATGTACACAATGAAATGTCAAAGCAACGAGGTCCATATGAAAAACTGAATAAAAAAATTGATTCTCTCTTTATTTCTCTCCCTCTCTCTTTTTTTAAAAAAATACCTTATTTTAGCACATCTAAACGTTATTATCTAGAGAATGTATTATGTGTACTTTAGTATTACTTCAGCATGCCTCTATCTCTACTAAATTTACTGATATCATAGTCTTATGTTAAAAATCACAAATTCCATTCAGGTAATAATTTCAGTATACATGTAGTTACATCATCTGACTCAGTTTATTCTTACCTGGTCTTATTTTAAATCTTTTCTATGAAAATGAATATATGAGAGCATTTCTGTTAGAGGAAATTTGGTGAACAAAGATCCTGTAGCAAAGAAATTAAAATTCTTTCCAGTTAAATTGAAAAAAGAGCCTATTACTGATTTATGAGCAACAAAGAATAGAGACCCACAGGAACATGTGGCAGGGGTGGACAGGAATTAGGTCAGTCAAATCAGGAGTTGATATGTTTAAATTTTCTATCCTAATGAAATCCATTAAATTGTATTATGGATTTTTTAAATGTTCACCATTGTTGAAATGTAGACAATATAGAAATAATTATGAGGAAATCAAGTTGGAAGCTAGCGAGTAACAAGACTTTGATGACTAGTCTAGGCAGTTAGTAGTGAAGACTGAGAAAAAGTAAAAACTAACAAACAGATGTACTAAAGCAGTTTGCAGAACATGACATTGACAGGACATGCTGAGATTTAATCTTGATTGTGAGAGCTGATGGGGTATAAAATACATTCTAATTTATATTGTGGAAACTAGCCGTCTCACAGAATTTAGGAGTAGAATTATAGTTACCAGACACTGGGAAGGGGAATAAGAAGATAAAGAGATGATGATTAATTGGTACAGTACTGCAGTTAGAAAATAGGATTAATTATTCCTAACATTCTATAGCACAGCACAATAGGGTAATGATTAGCAACAATTAATTGTCTATTTCAAAACTGAGATTGAAATGCTCCCAACACAAAGAAATGAAATTGTGTGAGGTGGTGGATATATTAATTACTGTCATCAGGTTATGCATTGTGCAAATGTATTGGGATATCACAGTGTCCATACATACAAGATTATTATGCATCAATTAAAAAATAAAGAATACTTTTAAAAATAAATATTGTATACTGAATTACACAGCTGTATGATTGATCAGTGGATGATTTCCATTGAATGTGGAAACTTCTGGAAACTCATTGATTTTGGAGAGGTATTTCATCATATTCAATTTGAATATTTTATTTTTGAAATGACTTTGAGATCTTTCTATGTTAATATAAGGATATATTGATGGTATGGTATGAAAGTAGAGATCAAAAGTAAGGGTAATAATTTGAAGATCAAGAAGCATGAATATAAGTAGGATAGAAAATATTAATTACTAATGAATGAAACTGCATTTTCTAATACTGCCTATGTTTCTTCTCTCATACCATCTCTGCTCTATGGGATTTAGGAGTCATTGAATGACTGAGTCTGGAGTTTTGAGTATCAATATCTCGTGTCACAGACCCAAGGACAATTTGGAGGCTTAAAATTAAATTCTTGGTTTCTTTGGAGTCCACTTGGGTTTTTATAAAAATACTATAAATGTTGGGGATCAAAAACAACAAAAACATTTTTTAACATCTTGGAAGCTAGAACATCCAAAATTAAGGTAGATTCTTTGTCTGGTGAGAGCTCACTTTCTGACTTGTATGTGACACCTTTCTGCTGTGTCCACACATGATGGAAGGAGGGGAAGGTCCCTTTGAGCCTCTTTTATAAGGTCTCTAATCCCACTTCTGCAGTATCTGCCCCATAATTTAGTCATCTCCTGAAGACCCCATCTTCTCTTCTTGGAGGTGAGGATTTCAACATATGAATTTGGGGTAGGGAGACAAACATTCTGTTAATCGCAAATGGTAAACAGTGGGAAAAACTCAGTAACTGAGTTTCTATAAAAATTACCTGGGAAATAAAATAGATTGAAGCCACCCTACTCCTTTAGCCTGAGACACAAAAAGGCACAATTTAGGTGAATTTTGTGTATTCTAATCACATTAAATTAAAACTGTTTTAAAAACCATTCTTGTTAAGTAGTATTGCTCTTTTTAATAGGTTTCTAACCTCTCTGTTTTGGTTTCCGAACTATAAATAGAGACAGCATTCTTTCATCCTTTATATTGCTCAGATTTGGGTGAAAGATTAATAAGAGTGGTAATGTTTTTAAATTTCTTAACATTAGTTTTATCTTTTGTTGTTTGGTAGCATTTTAGAATGCATTTATAGAACATCCACGAAAGACTTTTGTTAAAAGCATCTAGAAAAGCATTCCAGAACACAGTTTTAAACTGCCATCAGTTGTGAGTCCATTCAATACTTACTATGGAAATAAAACCTTTAAGTATATTGGCAAAATGATGAAATGTGTTTATTTAAATAATTTTGTCATTTTTTCTAAATTTTAGACAAATTTTCCTCTATTGTGTCTGACATGACACAAATTCTTTTTCTTTTTTCTTTTTTTTAAAGAGAGAGAGACAGCGAAAGAGAGAGAGAGAAAGAGAGTGAATCAGTTTTATTTAGTTTTCATTTGGCTTTCATTGCTCCAACACTTTCTTGTATATGTGGTGTTGGGGTTTGAACCTGTGTCCCTGTGCATAGGAGGCAAGCACCGAAACCGCTGAGTCCCTGCTCCAGCCCCACACAAAATCTTTTTATAATTTGCATAAAATATTGCTAGGGGAGAGAATTTGGAGGGGAAAACAGTAGTGCTAATATTTATTTGATTAGTTACAAATAAGTTAATTGGTACCTTTAACAATACATACTTGACAACTGATTGTGTAGTTTGTGTGAATGTGTTCATGTTTGTGAATGAATTCTACTGTTGCACAACTTCTTGCAGATTTCCCACGACCTTGATAAAAACAGGTGTCAGTATACTATTAATTAGTAATAGTGACAAGGGGTGACCACTTGTAATTACAATGGAAATATAATCAAAGCCTATTAATTCCCATGAAAATAAATAGCGTGTGTTATTTTATGATAGGTGAAATGTGGTACTAAGAAATGAAAATGCAGATATGTTAAAGCTTCTGATGGATATTCAAATGTTCAATAATAACTTTTTGAAGCTAACAAATATAACAAATATTTCTAAACCTAAAGCAGAAAAGAAAGTGTTAACTCTTTTTTACCCCATTTGGTAATAATTGGTATTTGCAAAATTTTATTAGAGTTTCTATAAAAACTAAAGATTCCTTTGAAATTACTGATTTGAGAGTCAAATTCTCCCAGGTATAAAGCATACCTCATCACCAAGCAAAACAACAAATAAGGAAATGGAAATATTAGGCAATGTTTTTCCAACATAAGAACAGATTGCAAACATGATTTAAATCCTCCTCAGACTGCTGATTTCCTAATCATTTATTCATCCATATTGTTTGTATTCCTCATGCACTCCAATATTTTGACATTGCAAACTAAACAACATATTCAAATTTGATCATAGTTGAATACAAAAATGAAAATCCTCCATTATATTCTCCCCATATCAATGAAAATCTCTTTAAATGAAATTAACCCATTTTTTTCCTCTTATTTAATCTTTGCTGCTTTAATGTCTAGATATTGTTAATTAAGTTATGGTGTTTGTAGGAATTCATAATCTGATATTTTCTCTGATGAGAGAGTTTAACAGTATATAATCAATATCAACTTTTATTTCTTTAGACATGTTAGAGAAATATGGAACAACAGATGGTTCTAAATTTTTATAATGCAAGACATGTTCTAAATAAAATAAAATTGGGGTTACTCTTTGTTAAAAAATAGTTTGCAATAACAGAAAAATCAGTAGTTTGTATCATTCCTGCAATATTTAGTATCATTAGCAAAGCTATCTACTTGCCCGCTTGAAATTTTTTCTTAAATGTAATAAGCATTTGCACAATTCTACAATTTCAAATGTTCCCTTTAGATAATTTAGCATGTGGTATGACTAAGGCTTAAAGTATTTCTTAACTATACTTTCAGAGTTAGTAGAAAATATATTCTCATTTTAATAAATAATTAAACAGAATTATATTAAAGCATATTCTTTTTAATTTACTTTCAGAAAGGATAGTATTACAGTCTGGCTATAAACTTGTGGAGGACTACTAGAGATTGAATTAATTTATTTGAAATAAAAATAAAAAATAACATTTTTCCTGTTTTATTAATCTTCAAACAGCAAAAGAAAAAATGAGATAAGATTGAGAGATCTAATCCTTCATCTCTGCTATAGAAATTGAGATTCCCTTCTCCTCTGGTATGGTAACCAGCAATGTCTGGGATTATAGTTATACTCAGAGTCTTGTTCCCTGAGCTACTTTGATGCATCAAAGGCAAGATTCTCATATCAACTACAGAACACTCAAATAAATCCAGAAAATTAGGAGAAATGCATATTAAATATTACATGGCATAGTTTCTACACATATTTTAAAAAGATAATCACCAGTTATCTAAAATTCAAATTTAACTAGTCTTCATTCATTTTTATTTGCTAAATATGGCCACCTTAATCAAGGTACTCTGAAAACATATATCATGACATGTAGTAGGTGGCAAAAATAATTTGACTTCTTTATAGCATTGAGATTAATGCAATAAGACCTGAGATTGACAGACATATATATTCAAAGAACTATTTGATGCCAAAAGAGAGATAATTATACTAAATCAGATTATGGGATGTTTGAACCTGTACCTTAACAATTTCTCCACAGTAGGTCAAATTTGCTTCACATTTAGTTAATAGAATTATACTAGGCAATGTCCATATAATATTCAACAGTCTCAACAGAATAAATAAAAATTTAAGTATTGACATTTATTTTCATATTTTTACTATGCATGGACATATTTTAATTTCAGCTTACTACATGCTATGCTCCAATAAAATTTCCATTTCTAACATTAGCTATGAATTGATAAACATGTGTCTAAATCTGTATTGTACTAAGTCACTGACAAATGACCATCCAGTAAAGAAACGAATGCAGTGTAGCAAACCACGAATAAAATTCCTTAAATGACAGTATTAAAAAGCGATGCTAGCGGTATCTACATAATTATTTTAAAAGCCTATAAGGAGGCAGATGCTGAATGCAGAGACTTGTTTTTGCATCCTACCAAAGCTTATTGTGTTTGCATATTCACATTTTCTATATAACCACAGGGATTCTTGCTGCAAAGTGGTAAAAGCAGAATGAAGACGTCGTTTGAGAGACAGCGCTGCGTATGCTCTGCATGCTTTCCTCTTCTTTTTTCACATGAGTGCATGGAGCATGCATCTTTGAAATTGTAGCTATGCAGGATTTTTACAATTATTTCAAGACACATGTGATAAAGGAGTCCAATTGAAAAGATATAAAAAGAAAGTGCCATATAAGTGCTTCAGCAGTAGAGCTCTTGCCTGGCATGCACGTGGACCCGAATTCAAACCCCAGCACCACTTACACAACTAAGTGTCAGAAAGTAAAAAACACATGAAAAATAAATAAAAATTGAGAATTAAAACAAAAACTAAGATCACCGCATGACCGAAATCCAGAACACTGACAATACCAAGTTCTGATGAGGATGTAGTGTCATAGGAACTCTCACTGCTGAAGTAATGCAAAATGGTACAAACACTTTGGAATACAGTCTGACAGCTTTTTACTTACCTAAGCGTATTCTTTTCAGAAAATCCCATAATCACGCTCCTTGTTAATTACCCAAATAACCAGAAAATACATGTAAACACAAAATCCTGCAAAAGCATGTTTATGGCAGATTTATTCATAATGCTGTAAGTTGCAATCAACCAAGATTGGATAGTGGATAAATGTAGCTTTGAGGATCCCACTCAGGGCTTCACTAATGCTAGGGCTACACCCCTTGCCCTATACATGGTTGTATTATTAATCAAAGTTGGTGATTTAAAATTTGGAAATGACAGATGAAGACTCAGTCTTTCCTTTTCAATTGACTAAACATGTTTATTCTCAAACACCTCATGTCTTTTAAATAGTACTATCAATGCTGATCATACTACTAATGTAAATTAGAAATAATTGTCAAGTAAACTTAATGTTTTGATTGTAAATCTTATTTGGACAAGAGCTGTGGAATAGCAGAAAATTGTGTTGCTAATCAATAATTCTCACAATAAATATATGAAAAAAAGAATATAAGAGCAATTAAATGTAAGAATCCTATTATCCTAAGTTGATATATATCTATATATATTCCACCTTGAGTTGATGTATATGTATATTATGTATATTATCATAGGTTGAATACATGTGAAATAACCCTTATTGCATATGTTTGTTAAAGTTAACTAAGGTAGATGAAAGAAAAAGTAAATAAGTACGGAGAGAACAACTTTTTTAGGGAAAGCATTTTGTAGTTTGAAGCAAAATGATTAGTGAAATTGAAAATACCCTGCTGATGAAAGTCTTAGGAATTATTCATATAGACTGGAATAATTGTTTGATTCCTTTAGAGAAATTTTGTGAAGCACTGCCTAAAAGACATTAAATTAACCAGAAAAAAAGACTCATCAATCATAACAAATGGAACAGAAATTTAAAGCATATTATGTCCTTTCCTTAATTGAGAGTAAAAGTACTTTTTTACATTGAATAATTCATTAGCAATGAAAATTTTTATAATTTTCACTTAAATAAATAATATTGTTTGAAGCACAAATTCAACCATAGTACAAGTGAATAAAACTGTTTGATTCCTTTGACAAGAGAAGCTTAAAAGTCTGTACTTTTAAGAATGGACAGAACGTTAAAACAGAGTATCTTTTTCAGTCTACATTTTGTGATCAATAATATGAAATATGAGGTAATTACAATAAAAAGCATTTAAAAGTCCATCAAAAGTTAGATTATATAGTTTCTTAGACTGCAGTATGTATTGCTTAGTAAGAGATTAAGATGAATAATTTTCATTTACGCTTGTGTTCAATTTAAAAAATGAAGGACAGGTAAAGGTAAAATGAAGTATGCTGAAAATAATACAAAGAAAAATAGAAATGAATACAAAATAAATGAAAAACTAGAATGTTCAGCAAAACTAAAACTTGATTGTATAAATAAAAATAGAAAAGAAAATATTTGATTTTTAAAAAGTGTCCTAGGTGATACAAAATGATTCTTTTTGGAGCACCAAATGTCAAGGAAGGAAATCTGATGGCAAAATTTTAGCACTATTTGCAGTTACAAGCCTCAATCCCCTTATTTTGTCAGTCACCATTATGACAGCAGGGAGATTTTGTTTACTCATGATTGTAAAATCAAAATCAGATAATATAAATGGCACATAGTAAGCTCTCAAAACTACCTGTTGAATGTAGTTCATTCATTTGAACATAAGGTATTCCCGTTCTCTTTACTAATGGGAAACATAAGGTATTCCCCTTCTCTTAGTAAAGCGAGCATGTGTGTTAAGATTTATTTTCTACGGAGGATAATATACCTTTTGATTTTGACTTTGAAAAAAATGAAATGTTGTTGTTTTTATTTTGGTAAATATCAAATTTTCAGATATTATGACCTCAATTACAATAGTAATAATGATTTCATAACTTTATATTATATCATATATTACATATCTAATTTACAAGTAAAATACTATATTTGAATAAATTAAGTATTTACAATTGATATAATTTCACACTTAAATATTTGTAATTTTCTTATTCTTATCATTATTTCTTTAGTATTTCTTGAACATCTATCTGTTAATGTTCACATACATATTATGTGGTTTAAATAAAGACCTACATATGCTACAGAACAGACTTTGAATAATAGCTAATATGATGCCTCATGTATATCAATATTAGATGAAACACATTTTGTAGATAAAATTGATTTTAAGGTATTATATGGAAATTTAAAAAGTATATGCATTAAAAATTAAAGAAATTTCCATATGCCACAACAAATGTAATATAGCATGAGCTGACACCAAATTTTCACGTAGTTGTTCTAGTGTGAACACAGACATCATTAAGGATAAATTGATGTGAAATAAATATGTCATGTAAGATATTTTGATAAAGTTGCAAGACAAACTACATACAGTGCCTTTCAATGACAAGTCCACCAGTTGTTAAATAGGATGTCCAACTGAAGCATAGTCATGTGGACTGCTAATGTTATCAGTCATGCACCATTCATAAAATGTTCCTGGTTCATATCACTTCTCTTTTCTTTTCTTTTTTTTTTTTTTTTAAAGAAAGCGAGACAACAAGGGAGAGAGAGAAAGAAAAAATCTTTATTTAGTTTTACATGTGACTTCCATTGCTCCTACATTCCGCTGTGTGTTTGCTGGGGTTAGAACTTGCTTCCTCAGGAATGCCAGGCAAGCACTGAAACAGTTGAGCCACCACTCCAGCCCCCATATCACTTCTCTTACTACTCAGAAACCAACATTTTTCATTCACTGAGAAATGTGTTGGATCTTTGTGTAAGTTACACAGCAAAGGATCATGAAAAGCATATTTATATGTTTTCTCTCCTACAATAAAAGTCTTTGGTGAACAGTCATCAATAAAGTATTTTAAAGACATATTTAAATTTATTTTCATTTTAGTATTTTCATTTATGAAACTAGAGAGTTAATACACAGTTTTTCAATAAATGATGATTAAATAAATTGAAATAAGGAGAGTGAAATGTTGGTAATACCATTATGAGTTAGTAAAATGAACAATGAAATACTTCATTGTCAAATATAATGTCCAATTTATTTACAAAAAAGGAAAGAAAGAACAATCACACCAGTTTTTCAGTTATATAAGGATTTCCATCTAGATACATTTTCCTTTGTCTGCAATGCTTTTCATCCTGCAAGTCAAATGACTGTCTTAGCAGAGAAATGCAAATCAAAATTACATTAAGATTTTACCTTGCTCCACTCAGATTGGCAAAGATGAAGAATGTAAACAATAATAGATGAGGGGGGAGAGGTTTCCGGGAGATAAGAACACTTAGCACACTGTTGGTGGAATTGCAAACTGGTAGAGCCACTCTGGAAAGTAGTGTAGAGACTCCTCAAAAAATTAGGGATGGATCCAACATAAGAACCAACTATCCCACTTCTGAGTATTTTCCCAGAGGAGCCAGAATCAGCACATACAGCAACACAGCAAAACCAATGTTCATAGCAGCTCAATTTACAATAGCTAAATTGTGGAACCAACACAGATGTCCCTCATTGGATGAATGGATCCAAAAAATGTGGCATATATATATGAATTCTACTCAGCAATTAGAAACAACAATATTGTAGCCTTTTAAAGTAAGTGGATTGCAATGGAAGAAATCATTCTGAGCGAAGTTAGCCAAACCCAGAGACTCAAGGTTCAAATATTTTCCCTCATTTGTGGAGGCCAGAGGAAATCCAGGCTTGGATGAAAGGTTGTCAAGTTCGTGTATTAGACCCAGGAAAGGTATAGCAACACATAATCTAGGGCAACCATAGATATGTTGGAGAAGGGAGAGGGAGAGAAGATAGGGAGGGATTTAGGGAGACTATCAACAATGTAGCATACTCTTTACCCTCCTGAGAATCCAAATAATACTTACGTAATCATATAATTCTGAAAAATTCATAACTTAATCATTTATATTACTTGTAATGGTGAATTATAGAAGAATCAAGAGACAAATGTGTAAGATGTGGGGGTAATTCTGATTTAAGAACAAATGCATATCATATTGTTACTTAATATGCATTTGTGATTGTACAATAACTTAACTCCTTAATAAAAAATAAAAAATACTGCCCTAAAAAATATAACTGTTATATAATAATAAATTTTCAGTTGTATCAAGTTATTAATTTTATTCAAGCAAATTCTGAAAAATCAGAGAAAAGATATATATGTGCTGATAAATTGGAAAATCCACAATAAAATTATAGTTTGCATGAAGGAAGAAAAGCATAAATGATTTCATATATTTAAAAATAAAATTAGTTATAATAAAACTGAAACTTTTATGATTCTTGTTTCCATAGAAGGATGATTTAAATATTAAATTTTATAAGGTGATATCTCACTATCATATTTTAAATGCTTGCAGTGCACTCTCTTCCCAATGGGAGAACAGACTATTTATGAAATAATTCATCAAGTTTTGTCTACTGAGCAGAGAAACTAAATAAAATATAAAAGTAGTTTATCTTACTACAATCAAAGGATTTGTAAATGGAGATAATAAAACATTTTCTTTCAAAGCAATAAAATTTTTTTTAAAAGTCTAGCTACATTGGTCTCTGAAGAACAAAGTTCTTGCTAAACTAATTTCATAACACTATTATTGAAAAAAAATAAATTCAAGGCTTAGCCTTGCTTTGGTCAAGAATCCAGCTGGCCAAGACAATGATCAGAATAAACACCTTTGCTTCTAAATACTGAGTATTACGATGATTTCTTACATAGCACCCCTGTTTCAGCAGATTTACTTGAAATATGTAAATGGAAAGAAAATATTAACAGTAGTGATTTCTGCAATCTATTTTATATATACGTTTTCTAGAAAGTGCAGACATATTTTTAATTAAAGAGTTAATTGTTCAATTAAATTATTAATTAAATGTTATCAAAATTTCATACACAAAAAAGTTATATATGTCTTTAGGGAAGTCTGTAGAGACAGGTATATGCAATGAAGAGCTAAGGGAAATTTATACTTCCTAAGGAATCATATCTGATGTCAACTTTTTAGATTTCTTAGATTTAGTCTTTCCTTTGTTAAAAAAAATGACTATATCTTTATCTACCTCTTTATCTCTTTCCCAGGTATGTCAATGATGAGTGTACTGATCACCTGATTTCTTTAGTACACCACGTGTTCATCTCCAACTGGCAATATGAAAGTTATATGGCAATATTTTCTTATACTCCAATACAATGCTCTTATTGCTGTAATTGTTATTGTTAATTACACAATTAATTCATAATTTCAATATTCCAAGCTTTTTCTTCTAAATTTCTAGCAAGACTGTTCTTAAGCAAACTACATGTAGCTTTTATTCTTGAAAGAGCTATGTTTTATCGTAGCTCCTACTGAAGTCTTCCTGTGAAGTCTGGTATTCCAAATGACTAGTAATGGAAAAGAAAAATATTAGAGCAAAGTAAATCTAGTTCATTGAAACTTCTGTGTATTAGCAGTAGCTTTTGAGAGTAGCTGAAAACTCAAGTTTTCTGCGTGAGTTCGATGATATTAGAGCCTCTATATCACTACTAGGCTTTCATGATGCTTGAGATATGTGCTGGCCCTCCATTCACTACTAGGTCGATAACAGGACTGTGCATCAGGTCTTGATTTTGCAGAGAGAATTATAATGGATTTCAATGTCTTTGTTAAAAATTGAGTGCAATGACCTTAGTAAATGTGGTAACTCCATGGGGCAAATAAAATTATAACTTCACTAAGCACTTGCGATTTAATCCTTACATTTATAGGCTCTAGGAAGAGGTAATATCTTGCCCACATGTCAATTTATATTTTCTTGGGTCATGTATTTCCCCATCTTAGATGAAGTCATAGAGAAAATTGCTCTTGTCACATTTTCTCCCCAAACACAATCCAGGATTACTAAAAATCTCACAAGCCATCTTGTTTTTGAAAGATTTACAGCAAGATTTTTTGACCAGATAAGTTGGATAAGTAAGCTTCAGATCTCTATCTGAAATGAACTTCCTCACTATTTGAGGTTTATCATGGGTGATATTATCAAAAAGTAGCTCTCAGCTTACTTTCACAGGCATGAAAGGGCTTTGGCAGGCTGCCAAAGGAGAAAATACCTTCAATTCTGAAAATTATGATGACTTTTTTCTTAACCTTCCATACCTTTTTAAAGTTTCCAGTGAGTCAGGGTCATTTAACTCTACTCTGCTTTCAATCTCTTTTAAACTTCCTATAAGAACCTCAGAACAGAAAAGAGAGCCATGAAAACCAAGGTTTTTAATTGTTTCTCTGAGGTTTAGTTTGAGGATGGTGCCATTTTCGCTTTGCTAAACAGTAATATTCCTTCACGTGAAGGTGTTGGTGTGGAAGGCAAGGTTTTTGTTTTAGTTTTTTTTTTTCTTTTTTCGAAAATTAATGCTTTTTTGTTTGCTCCTAGATTGGCTTATATCCAAATTTCTTTGTTGGATTTCTGAAAATCATTGTTCTTTTGGTTTTGTGTTTGAAGAATACAGCTGCAGCCCTTTGCACTCAAACACATATTTTTCTTCTTTTATCTTTAATTTTCCTTACAATTATCTTTTGAAATTAAATAACAATTTCACAGACCAATGATTGTTTGTCTTTCTGGGGCTCGGTGCTTTCTCACTCTTCTGCCTTTAGTAGATGCTGGAATGAAGGAGAAAAAGCTGTCTCTCCTATGTGTCTGTACTTGCTTCTCTAATTTATTAGGCTACTGGACATCAGCTCTTTTATCTCAGCACTTTGCACACGTGCTCCCACTGTGAATTCAACCTGCCTGGGTGCCCTCTATGCTTAATCTACCTGATCTCTCCAGACCTCAATTTTTTCATTTAAAAAGAGGGGATCATAATAATAATTACCTGATAGAAGATGGTTTAAAGCAAGACATGATGCACTATTAGCATTACATTGGAATAGACCATGTTCTATTATTACAAGTTACAAGAAAGTATAAGTTATTAAAAATAAAAATGGCACAATTACTGGAGATTCACTATTGGATAGAGTAAAGGGGAATGAAAATTGAATTGGAAATCCACCTTTTGTGTTCCAATTGTAAGCTTCAATTGGTTCAGCTTTCCTTATGTCTGAAGTGTAGTGTTTGACATCATAATTCTTTAACTTGGCTTGCACTTGACCAACCTGGAATGGGTAGAATCAAACAAAGTCACTAACCTCATTGTTTCTGGAGGTCCTTTGTTTAGACTCTGGAAAACAAAGGTGAAGAAAATCACATGTAAAAATAACCTGGCTCAATGCAGGAAAAGAAGAATATTAGTAGGTTTGCAAAAATATAGGAAGGAGGAAGAGGGAGGGAGAACTTTAAGCATTCCCTCAGGCCTGCTATACTGAAAACAGAGCAATTTGTTCTCTCAGAATGTGCAGTTCCATTTTGCATCTACTGTCTCTACTTATCACATGGTGCATTTTTAATAAGTTTTGATTGAACAGATGCATTTAGCCAATAATATGAACAAAACACCTTACAGCACTTCTTAAAATGTTAAAAGATAATAAGCATATTAGCATATACATGTAAGTTAGAGTGCCCTAATATTCCAAATCTAGTGAAGAGTAAGTCATAGCAAGCTCTGATCTTTATTCAACCAATTAACAAGGAGAAAACCCACTGCCCTTCTTACCTCAAATTTTGAATAAGTCTATTTATTAGCTTTAGCAATGTTCATTTGAACTCTGTAACTCCTCATTTAATAAATGTTAGAGATATCCAGTAGTAGAACCATAAAGTCTATCTGGACCAATATATTTACTAATGGATGAGGAAACTAAAGTTTTTGAAAGATTTTATGAAATGCAATGACTACCAATAAATAGCTAGTATACTCCCAATAACATTTCTTTAAATTCCACAAAACTCACGAGTATTTATGTACAGGAATAAAAGTATCTTTCAGAAAAGTCCGAGAAGTGCATTAAAAGTTTCTAACACATTACCATATTTCCAGTAACTCATGAAGACTATTACTGCCATCTTGTGTCTTTAGGACTATTTACCAAAAAAAATCATAGTCTTGTTTCTGTTTTTATTATCAGTATAAGGTTGACTAAACATACACTATACACTATAAATAACTATACATTTCTGATGCTATTAATTTGATTTTTAGATTTAAGAGTATAAATTTAATTTTATAAGTCACACAAGATTGAAAGAAGTAAATTATTATAAGACCAAGGATAAAATGACTATAATTTCTATAAGTCCCTTTCTAATATCACATAGTTTAAGTGACTTCTTGTTTACATGTAAAATATACTTAGTAATGCATAGCAAAGACAGAAATATATACATATTCTGTATATTCACTTATATATTATATATGTAATTATTTCTCCATGTCTTCATATTTATTTTACAAACACTAGATTTGAGTTTGTTGAGATATTGCCTCTGTATTGATTAGAGATAATAACCTTTGTTGAATACATAGTCTCAAGAAAAATACAATAAACAGAAAAATCTGTTTATTGTAAAACTAGAGGAAATTTTTCAACTTTACAATCACAGATATTAGAAAACAGAATTAGAGCATTTTATTTATCTTCATGACAAACACTATCATAAAATCTGACTTAATTTTTCAAAATATTTGATTATTTTCAGGTTAAATTAAATTTGCTTTAAAAGAGCACCAAGAATAAATAAATTTTCATAGTTACATTTAGTGTTTATCAAATTCATTAAAATGCATTATAGATCAAATGCTTATATGTGTATATCAAGTAACGGGGTGTTTATAAGTACCCTTAAAACAGCAAGGATTGGAATAACAACTTCCATTGTCCTTCTGAATAGAAAGGACGTAACATACTAAAAAAGAGGCAAATATGAAAGGTAAAAAGCTTAGTAACTAGGAAAGTAAATATTTTAGCCCAAGTGTTTTGATGTCAAGTTCATCTGTCTTTCTCCCCTAAAGCTATCTATAATCTATTCCTTACTAAGAGATGCAATTTACAAAATCAATGATTATGTGCATGTTTTATAAGGGAAACTATTCTTCTTTTATGCATTCTCAGCTGAATAAATATACTGGACAATACGGTCTATGTACTTTTATTAAATATTTTGTGCTCTACCATATTTTATTCAACAATTTATTTCTCAATTCAGGTTGCTATTTGTTCTGAGCACACAGAATGATTGTATTAACGCATTTGGATCTAGGTTAGTAATTGACTGCTGCTGTCTATGAACTACAAAATCAAAAAGAAAAGTACTAGATGAAAGAGATGACACTTTGCAACATTTTGAATTCTTTAGAAATTGCAGAATAAGTGAGCTGCTGGTTATGCATTTCTATTCAAAAAAGTTTCTAAGACACAAAATAGGAGTGAATAATAACCATAATTTAAGTTCACAAATAGCTCTTGCATGTATTATTCTTCTTGTTTCTCAAAACAATCTTCGAAGACAAGTGCTATCACTGACATTTTTCTGATGAAACTGGGCCTCAGAGAGGTTAAATTACTTTGATAAGCTCACACAGCTGGTAATTGATGGAATCACCATCACAAACACTAAATTTTAGTTTCTAAATTTTCACAAAATGTCACTATTCTGTTACTAGCTTTTTACATAGACATTTGTAAAAGTAGTTTGCTTGTCTTGTTAGATATTTTTATATCATTGCCCAAAATAGAGGCTTATCTTATTTCTCATAGGTAAATTACCCAAGATTGGTGAAATTTAGACAATTTTAACTGTAGTCTGAACAAATAGTTTAGAGAATGCTATGAAAACCCATAGTTGACATTTTTCTACTCCTAATAATTCCTTAATCAATGACCAAATGATATTTTAGTTGTGCATATGTATGCATTTACCCATTCTTTTTTATGGAAAATTGTAAACATATGCAAATTAAACAACTCTACGATGAACTTCCATGTGTCATTATTCAGCCTCAAATATTGCTACTCTTCTGCTGTTTTTACATCTCTGATACTTCCAACCACACTTCATTCTATCATTGGAGTGGAATTTGAGAACGATGATATTGATGAAGAAGATGATGATAACTCGTGCATAATTTCCAGTAATGCAAAATATAATTAATTAGGGATAATTTACACTCTGTAAAACTTATTTCACTCTTTAAGTTCTTTGAACTTTGATAATTATAGACATATGTAAATAATCCTAAAGTTAGAACAACAAAATAATGAAAATTAAGAATAATATTTTAAATATCGGAAGTAGTATAAAAGATGCCTGGAAGTAATAAGTTCATAATATTACAAAATTAAATATTTTAATTAAACCATTTTGTTTCCTGAAGCAAATTTGTTCAATTATAGAATGAAAGAAAGAGAAAGATGGAAGCATGTGCAGACATGTGCAGACATTATCCCAATTCAAATATATGTGAACATGCTTCTCTCGCACTCTCTCTGTCTCTCTCTCTTGCACTTCAAATAGGAAATCGTTTTCATTTATCAGCTCAAGAGTCTGTGGAAGTTAGCTGTGCAGCTCTTGCTTTTAACTCATAATTTCTGACTATTGTACTTGGGGATTCTGTGAACCGTTGATGCTGTGGTCTCTTCTGACCTGGGCTAACCCTAGCTGTTTCCCTGGGCAGGTGTCTGTGGGAAGTTATGGTAAACGTAGTCATATGTCAGTTTCTTTTCATTGCTTACCATTAAATTTAAAAAATAATAATACACATTGGCCTAGGCAAAATAATTTCTTTCCTCATATATTAAAATGTTCATTTGCGAGGGTGACATAAGTTGTGGCTAATTGTAGGCTCAATTATACTACGGTGAATCAGTTTCTATACATTTTTCTTAAATAGGTTCATTATCAGTAATTGGTAAAAATACTGCTGCCTCAATTTCAGTTTTTGTAACTGTTACATGCGATGTGTTAGGGAAATCAAAGGGATTTATACACATAATTTTCTTTATTTAATTAATTTATTATTTATTCATGCATTATAGTTGTACATAATGATAGGATGTTTTTGTCACATATTCATACATGCACACAATACAATATAATTTGGCCAACACCCCACCCCAGCACTCCTCAACCTTCCTCTTCCTGTCCCCTGGTACCTATCTTTCTGGGGTGTATATTTATTCTAATATACCCAAGTATACTGACATAATTCTTATACTATGAAAAACATGTTTTTTTTAATATACGTGACAATAGTATACACAATGGCATACTTACAAAAGCTTGGCGTGTACCTTGTTTTAAATCTTTTTCAGTATTTCCCACTCCTCTCTTCCTCCCACCCCGTATTCTTTTTAAATGTACTTGACAATAGGATAAACATTAACATTTTTATAAAAGTATTCAGTGTAACTTATTCTAATTCAGCCCCCAGTATCCCCCATCCCACTTTCTCTTCCCTCTACTGATTTTTACTAAACAGCTTTTTTTTAATGACTTGTTGATATATATGTTGATAAGATTTGAATTTTATTGTATCTTTTTGCTCTTACTTGATCCAGCAACACTCCAAGAGCTGATATTTTTCATTAAGGAGATAAGGTGAACTGTTGATCTTAGGTCTGGGGTTATTGGATGGCTATTAACTCCAAATTTATGAACTAAGTATGGAGAAACAGAGGTGTCCCAATTCTTATTAGCAGAATTAGAGGTTGGGAGTCCACATACACATTGGTCAAAATATAGGAAATGCATGGTATACTGGAAACCCTAAATAAAATTTCTCCAAAGGCCTGGTGAAAATTACATAATATTAAATCAGTACATTTCAATCACTGAGGAAAGTGATTACAATATATATAGACTGTCAGAAATAATTTAAGAACTCAAGGTAATTCCTTTGAACCTACCGAATTTCCAAAATTGTTTGGAGGTCAAATTTAATATTTGTATCTTCCAAAATTCACATTGAAACCTTAGCCTCCAATGTCATAATATCCTAACATGGAGTGTTTGAGAAGTGATTCAGTGGGTGGAGCTCTCATAAATGATATTAATAAATGCCTTTACAAAGGGACCCTAGAGTCCCCTGACCCCTTCATAATGTGTGGACACATATGCAACCCAGAAGAGTGCTCTCCCAAGAATCTGACCATACTGGCACCTCAATCATGGTCTTCAAGTGCTCCAGACCTGCAAGAAGTAAATTTCTGTTGTTTTTGAGTCAGTCAGTCTGTGACACTTTGTTAGAACTGCAGAACTTACTAAGATGCTGACTAGGATGGACTCACCATTTGTCTCACCAAGGAAGTTTTACAGTGATTTTTCTTTTTTAAAAAAATGGATGAATTCTTACTATTCAAATTACTGGAAAGTGCTAGAAGATTCACTATTCAATTGAAGAAAAAAAGTAGTCCATGTTGAAATATAATTGTTAAGGTTAACCTGAGTGTTACATACAATGTGATTCTTAACAGTTCTCAGGTGGCCACACTGAGTAGCAGAAAACAGCATTGCAAAATTTTACATGATTCTGGGTCTTAAACAAGGCGCTTGGTGTTAATTACCATCACAGCAAAAGGTCTTGAGTTCTGTCTTTACCTCCCTTTTTCCCAGTAACAGCATGTCCTCACTGAACTTTTTTATTTTAAAGATAGAGGGACAGAAAGAGAGAGAGAGAGAGAGAGAGAGAAAGAGAAAGAGAATCAATTTTATTCAGTTTTTCATGTGTCTTTCATTGCTCAGATACTTCATATTGTACGTGGTGCTGGGGTTTGAACCTATGTCCTCGTACAAGCCAGGCAAGCACAGTAATCATTGAGCCACTGCTTCAGCCCCCTCACTGAACTTTTAATAAAGAAATCCACAATCATCTGTCCACATGATCATCTGTGGATTCCAAAACCCCTCCTTAGTTGTTCTTAATACGTTTCAAAAACCTATTCTGAATGTTCTAAATAGTATTCACACAAAAATGATGCCTTCTGGTGTCTTGCCAGTTAGATTAGAGAAGACTTGACACATGTAAATGCTAAGCCCTGGCCTTTTATGATATTAAAGCCCAGCAAAGTTTGCCACATTGGGAAACACAGTGCCAATATAACCCAACTGTCCTGGATGGGACTGCTATGCTCAGTTGAAATCATGGAATTCATAGGGATGCATGGATATCAACTTTAAAATAAGAATAGAAGTATTTAAAGCTACTGTTTATAGAGTATTTAAATCTACTGTTTATAGAGAAATTGTAATTAAACAATAAAATGGAGTTTATAAAATGTCTCCACCCCAATAGAAGACAATCCAGCATGGCACCATTATCTATGAGGTTGCAGAACACACTCAGTATAAGATATGAAATAATTGAAATCTGACCAGGCTTCACCACAGCTTCTAGGAAACCTATTAGAGATGTCTCAGCATGCATAAAAACTAAATCAATACACAGCATAAAGTACCTGTAAAAAGTAATATTTGTGGGAATGATCAGGAGAATATATGGTATTTCTTTTTCTTTATAGGTGCACTTCTCAAATCAAATGTGACAATGGACACGTTCTGAACTATGTAAGTCTACTATTCTTGTATAAGTGCATTTAACTATTGAAATAATACAAATAGTTTTATGTGTTTTTGTGAGTTTAACCTCAGAACTTGTCCAAATACCAATATTTGCTCACAATATTTGATGCCATGAACAGTTTTAAGCCTTTTGTGCTTATGAAAAGTCATTTAATGACTAGGAACAAATAATTTAATCTTTGGAATAACACAATAAAGGAGATGCTATTATTGTTTCTATTTAAAAGATGAGAACACTCAGATAAAGGAGGACTAAGTGACTTATTCAAGGTCACAAAATAGTTAAATATTCAGGTCTTAGTGATAACATTTCAATGATGATATTTAGTAAGCAACATTTCATTTTTTTATGTATCACCTCCAAACAAACACCAAATACTTCCAAGTATTTCATTTAGCTATTTCCTTAGGCTATACTGCAATCTCATGAAAACCTGGAAAACAAAGCATTGCCAATAATATTTTGCATAATTCACATATTGTCATTGCTCTAAATCATATTATGGGGAAGTTGTATGATTAGAATAAATCTTTATTCCCTTTCTTAAATCCACTTTACCAATCTGCCTTCTATATATATATATTCAGAGAAGCAATATAAAACTTTGAGGACAATTTAATTAAAAAAAAGATGGACAGTGAGGAAGAGAGAAAGAATCAATTTTATTTATTTTTTCGTGTGGCTTTCATTGCTCTGACACTTTGTTGCGTACGTGGTGATAGGGTTCAAACCCATATTCTTGCACATGCCAGGAAAGCACTGTAACCACTGAGCTACTGCTGCAGCCCGAGGATAATATTTCTAGTCATGTCACAGTAACAAGCACAAGTTTTATCCCTTCACATTGACAAATGAAAACATGTATAAATATTATGAAAAATCAAGTTTGCAGCTATTTTAGAATGTAGTTCAGGTCATAATATCTGAGACACAATGAACTAAGAGTGTGCCTAGTTCAAAGCAAGAAGAGTTGTCCAGCTGCAACAAAAGAGGGGAACAGAAAGAATACTAGCAATGCTTCCATGATGAGATAAGAGTTTGGAATGCAAGAAGGTAGTCTAACACACAGCACATTGTTGCACAGGCCGAAAGAGTTCTCAGATTTGCAGAGGTTTTCCTTGAGTCTTTGGCTGCATGAAAGGCACTCTAAGAAAACTCATGAAGGAATTCTTGCAGAATTCCTTGGAACCCAAACACAACTGGAAACTCCTCTTAACGCAGGTTACCTAGTTGTATCCTGAGAAAGATATTCTCTAAGGAATGGGGCAAAATTAGCTTTAAATTCAAAGTGATATTGGTCCCAACTTTTAAAATCTCAAAAACAAGCTTCAAAATGATCAAATTATTTCTGAGAAATGTAACTAGGTCCCAGCAAAGAAAACCAAATATAATAAAAAAAAGTCAACATGTTAAAATGGTGTGAGACCAGCATTTGATTAATATCAGTGGCCACACAAAGTAGAAAACTGTGATCCATGATGAGGTGAAAAATTCAATAGAAACAAGCTAGAAATTACATAGATTAAAAAATTAGTATCCGAGAATATTAATGAGGTGTTTTTATTAGATCCAATAGGTTCAAAATAGAAAAAAATGCATGAATTTAGTAAAGAGTTAAATGATATGATAAAGAGCAGACCATACTTTTAGTAATTAATATCATAATGTCTGAGAAGAAAAATAAACTGAATGAGATTAATAAGAGAATAGTTCTTTCAGAAGTAAATATTGAGTTTGGAGATATAGAAATTATGCAAAATGGAACATAAGGAAAACAAGCTAAGGAAAAGTTAAAACAAGGAATAAATGAGTTATGGAACAAAATTAAAGAAAATGACATAATTATAATTAATTTACTAGAAGAAAATAGAATGGAGACAAAATTTTAAGGAATGATATCAAAAATTTTAATAATAAAAAAACTGCTTGCCTCCAGATCCAAGAAGTTCAAGAAACTCCAAGTATGAAAATCATGAATAGCACATCAATATATAATCAACAAATTGCTAAAAATGAGTTACAGGCAATCCTGATTGCAGCAAGAGTAAAGAAAGTGAAATAAAATAGGGATAAGAGCAGATTGCTCATGAAAAGCAATGCATTGATACACAAAGGTAAATAAAATGGCAAATATTCTAAATTATATGAAAAACATATTTTTTAAATCCTGTAAATGATAAACAAAGTGTTCAGGACAAAAAAAAATAACATATGCAGGATAAACATAATTGAAAAATATAGAATAAAGCCTGGAAAGATGAATGAGCTTCAGACGTACTATGAAAAGTTTTTTATGCTTGGAGTGGGATAACATTATCTTAAAATATTGTTAAAAGTTAAAATTGTATATTCCAAACACCACTAAGGAACACAGTAATTATAGCCAAAAACTCAAAAAAGAAGATAAAATAAAATAATATAAGTTCCTCTATTAAATCAAAATAAAACAGTAAAATAAAAATCTGATGTAGGAATACTGGAAAAAATAGAAATCAAATGACAAGATATTACATTTAAATGAAATTTCCCTTGCATCATGCAATGGTGTATGACTATATCCCAGCTACTTGGGAGACTGAGGCAATAGGATTGTGAATTCAAGGATAGCCTCAGAAACTAAGATCCTATCTCAAAACCAAAATGAAAAAGGGCTGTGGATGCTGTTCCATGGTAGATTGCCATCAAGTTCAATTCCTAATATCAGAAAAAAAAATCTAAAATTATATTCTATAGAAATATGTTAAGATGCCCATAAAAGGCATTAATTGTAAGATTGGAATTTTTAAAACAGCAAAGCCCAGTTATATGCTGTCTAGAAAAAAGCTATTTGAAATATAATGACAATGATAGCTTGAAGTTAATTGTTTGATAAATATGCAATATCCAAACATTAATTAAAAGTATCAGAATTGCCATGCAAATATCAAACTAAGTAGATTTCAGAGCAAGGAATAATACAGAAAATTTTAAAATGTTAATTCATAGTGATAATGTTATCAATTTTTCAAGAAGATATAAAAATTTTAAATGTGTATGAACTTATTTATAGAGCATTTAAAATACATGAAACGAAATCTGATAGTCATTAATGAAAAATAGAAAAATAATTATAGTGGGGGTAATAATATCCCTCTCATTAATTGACAAATCACATAGAAAAAAATCAGCATGTATTATGAAACTTGCACAACACAATCACACCTGTTGATTTTTCTAGAGCTTTCTACACAATGACATCACAATATACATTACTTTCAAAAACATATGAACCTTGAATTATCAAACTAGGCCATATTATTTGCATTTAATTTACTAATTAAGACTCAAAAATCTGTAAAGAATTGAAATTAGTTATATTATCTTGAGGGACCAGAGAACAAATAATGATAACTAGGAAGAAGATAAAAAGTGGGACAAGAAATATATTGCTTTAATATATTTGATGTGTTTTAATGACATAGCTCATTCATTACTCTCTCCACAACCAGCAACTTTCTTCTATAGTCTACATTATTGGCATCTCTGAATCTGGGTTTTACAGTCTAGCTTGGGCTTCAACTTCAGAACTTCAAGTATGGCATTTTCAGGAGATGCCCTCAGGGATTCTGAACCTGCACCACTTAGCCAGGTATGCAGGTCTTCCTTTAAAATCTCAGTAGAAGCCTCCTTGACACCCAAATTGCAAAATGCTGCATTTCTACAGAAGTAGCACCATGTGAATGATATGATGTCTGTTGCAATCTCCAGCATTATCTTTACTCCGTGGGATCATTAATGAAGTGGTCTTTTGGTGCCTGGACTGATGAATGTGGAAAAACAACAACAACAACAACCCCCCCCCAAAAAAAAAACACACTTTCTAGGGTACTGTACATGTAGGATTCTCCCAGGGTCTCTTCTCACTTTTATTTATTTACTTACTTATTTTACTTTTATACCTCTGAGCCAGTGATGGGTATTGTCAATTCCTGAGATGCCTTAGATGCTATAATATGTTTAGAAACCATACCTTCCTTCACTCCAATTTTACAGGCAGTTTTCCGGCCAGATTTTAAGTTTTTAAAATCCTCTGTTCTGCTTTTTGACTTCTGATTATCATAGTACACCTGGCTAGAGCCTACTGGTAAAATTCATATCACAACCTGAATGCTGTGTAGCCTTGAAATTTTCTCAGCCAAATTAATTAGTTTAACACTTTTAAATTCAGGCTCACACAAAATCTTAAGACATGGGAAAAATGTAGACAAGTTATTTGCCAGAATGTAATATGTGTAGCAGCCTGTCCAGTTCCCAATAGAGTCTCATTTCCCTCTGTAACCTCATGGTCGCAGTCTTGATTGTCCACATTTCTACTGGCATTCCTGACTTTTGGATCTTACCAGAACTTTCTTCTATGCTCTGATAACAACAATCTAAGGCCTCTCAATTGTGCGTCTTCAATGTTTCTAAATTCTTCCCATAAACAAATTTGAAAGGCTTCTATATCTCATGTACAGGTTAGTCATGGCAACAACTCAACTTTTGAATACCAATTTCTGTGTTATTTAAGTTTTCATCCCCGTGGCTCAAATACCTGACAAGAATAACTTAGAGGAGGAAAAGTTTTGTTTTGACTCACAGTTTCAGAAGTTTGTTCCTTGGTCAATCAACTTCATTGCTCTGGGTCCAAGATGAGGGATCACGTTATAAGGACGTGAAGGAGAAGCTGCGCTATGCTTATGATGAACAGGAAGCAGAGCAGTGGGTTTAAGGTGCTGCATGGAATCTGAACTCTTCCTTTGTAGGCCTTTAGTGAGCCATCTTCTCCACTTATGTTCTACCTTCCTACAGTTACCACCCAGTTAGTCCATTCCAACTAGAATATACCAATTAGGTTACAGCCTTCAAAATCTATTCATCTCTGCATATTCCTGTATTAACACAGGAGCTTTAGGAGAACACCTTGTATCCAAACCATAAAAAGGAGAAAACCATTTCAATTACGTACATACATACAAGAATCCCACAAAACACAAGATTTGTGAGCTCTGAAACCTTGAAAAATTTCTGTTCTGAAAAGGACAGGAGGTTAGAGAGAGTTTTGACTAGGTGAAGAGAGAAAATGCATGGTTAATAAAGATGTCTTCTTATGCAGAGTTGTTCTCTCAGTAAATAAAATTTGCTAATAGTGATAATGCTCTTACTAATAGATAATTTTATAACTATAAATTCCCTTCAAAGATGTCAATGTCTTTGAAGGGAAGCTTTTAAAAAGATATTCTTGTTTCTGTGGTATATCAGAATATACAGTTTTAATCAAGTCAAAGAAGTATGCTTGGGGCAGATATTCCCATCTCCTACACTTCTATTTTAAGGTGATGTGTCCTAAACCCACACAATGTTGAGGGATTAAACATAAGTGACAATGCCTAAATTTCATACCTTTTTACGGGTTATGAGGAGTTTTCATATTCCCAAATACATAATATTTTTGCAGAGAGCATTTCTGGTATTTATTTTCACTTATATTACTTCAATCACAACTGTTGAAAGAGAAAGGATTTTCTCTTTTGGGTCCCCCAAACCAAGTTTCGTTTTCTCTTTTGTTCTCCTCATATTAGAGGCAGCTCATCTGTGTCAAGCTGGCTTTAAGTTTCCTCTCAACTTGTCTAAACTCTTCAGAAGGTTCTTCCCCACCATAGACTCCAGACCTCACTTTTCCTAGTGTTTACTTTAAAATGAAGGAATGTCACGATGACCTGGGTACTATCCCTCCGAAATATAACCATTAAGAAATGTAGGAGCCCTGTTTTCCCAGTTCCTCTGGGATAGTAGAAACTTAACTTAGGAAGGGACAATCAGCAAACACAGATGGCCTAATCACTGGGATCCACCCCCTCCCTAACATCCTTCTGTTTCTCCAGGAGTACTCCAAGCCTTCAAAAATGCGTCTACATTGTTTTCAGCTACCTTTAGTTGGAGTTTCCATATTCTCTCTCTCCTATTACAATAGAATTGAATAAGCTCTTCCTGGCTATTTTTAACATGTACCTTATTTCTTTTACAAGTATGTAGATCAGTAGTTTGGGTACATTCATTTAAGTAGAATATAAGAAACTCATATATATATTTTTTTTTCTGAAAAAAACAGTGTTTCCTTTTTTACTTTTACAAGGTTTTCTCAGTCTATCTGGGAAACAGAGAAGAAAGTGATATAACTGAAAACTAAAAATCCCTTACCTGATTATAAGGCAATTTTCATAGGTAGGACATTTCCACAGCACTATTTTATACACACACACACAGAGACAGAAAGAGAGAGGGAAATTTTCAAGCATTTGTGTATTTCTGAATGAGCTAATAGTGAATGAGAAAGTTAATTCTTTGCACAGGTAGAATCCTCACATTATTATAAGTCACAAATGATCATGGTGGTTTAGAGCCTTATTAACAGAACAGGGAGGTGCATTGCAAGGGAAGTCCCTGCAAGGGAAGCTGGTTACAAAGGAGCAGAGAATATAATTTTGGTTTTCCCAAATTCCACGGTGCTAATCTGCCTGTAAGAATTTTAACTTGACTGTGCTAAAAGGCACGTTTAAATTGGGATAACTTTTATACAGGAAGAAAACTTTTTACTATTTTTATCAGATAATCCCAATTACCACTGGCAGTAAAAATGAACTATGCTCATTAACATACCTTAACCCATGTGTAATAAGCAATGCAAGAGAATTCTCTCTTTTCAATTTCCTCCAACATGTGATGGGTGAAACATCCTGAGCTCTCTTCTACATGCACTTGAGCAAGATCCATTCGCCAAGTGACAGTGTAAAAAGAATCATAAAACTATCAGCATTCTGTCAGGTTACATTTTGATTTGGTGGGTATCCCATGCTGTTAATTGTTTAAATTCTCACATAACAAAAATATTTTTTACTTACAGAAAATTGCTTCATCTGTTCATGCTATATGTGCAAAACATCGCCAAAAAATAAATGGAGGTGAATTTTATTTTTAACTTAGTCATGTATGAAACTTCCTTTGAAAAGACAGTGAATGCCTCATTTTACTTCTTTTGATTTCATATTAATCTCATTTAATTGAGACACGGAACCTACCTGAGCAAACACTAGATTATTATGTACATAATTAATCCACATACATTTATATATTTGGTTATTAATTAAAGTACATGATATTCTTTATTATTTTGTATTTTTCAGCAAATAACATTAATATAAATATATTTTCATCATCCACTGTTAGAGTTACCTTCTCACAAGGTAAGTTTTGCTGAGTGCAACAATACAACAAACCTCTTGACCCCAGACAGTAATTCGCCTGGCGACAAGAAGTATTTCTTGGCACAATCCCCTATTAGCCTTTCTCTGCTTTTGGCTAACAGCAATTCACAGTCTCAGCTTAATGTCTGCAATAGTGCACCCTGATGAGTGAGAGCTTTTCTCAGCATGAATCTTATTAGCATTTTTCTGTGCTTGGCAATAAGCAACTCAATATTCCCCTTAGCCTCACCCCTTCATGGTCCCCAGCAGAGAGCTCTGATTTTTTTAAAGAAAGAAGCATTCTCTACTTGCTGTACAGAACACATTTTTTTAAAGTTTGCTCTACTGGAGACAGGTGAAAGACTGACTTTCAGTAGCTGCACAAGAGACTACCTCCAAGAGTCCTTTGCATTAATATGTAAAGCAATAATCAGTAAGTAGTACCTTTGACAAACAACAGGTGGCTTTTCATTGTAAAAGAGTTAGTATCTTATTGTGAATCAAAGATGCCCCGTTGTTCCCCATCACTTCTCTGTACCTCCTACCAGCTCAGGGGATACAGATAGCTGCACAGAGTAGAGCAGATGACTTTCCCCAGAGTTGCCTTGCATGCTTAAATTGAACTTCAATGGTCTGGCAAGTCGCTTCACCACTGTATGCTTTCTTTACACTCTCACATCACAGGGGGTTTTTGAACTGGAAAGAGAGAATTCCTAATCAGAAAAAAGAAGCATAATAGAGCATTCTACAAAAGGATATTCAACAGTGGAATAAGCACACGCTATGTGGACTTTTTTTCCCTCTTTTATACCATACTTACTACCCTATGTGCTCTGGATTGAAATACATATTGATGAACATGTAATTCGGCTATGAAACAG
>PVKS010005180.1:52105-87095 GCA_004027875.1 Aplodontia rufa
AAAAAAAAAAAAAAAAAAAAAAAAAAAAAAAAGTAAAAAAAAAATGTAAAGAAAACCTTGACTCATGTACCATGTTAACACGTGGCAGACCAAGGTGAGCTAGATATGTATTTATAGCATGCACACAACCAACCCAGTGTTACTATAGTGAATAAGACACTGTACTAAATGCCTCAGCTTAGTCACATTCCTAAAATAGACAAGGGAATAGGTCCATGAATGTCATAGCTTTCTTTCACATAACAAGGAAATTACTGGGATGAGATTATCATATTTTAACAAGTATTTTCTATCTTAGAGTTTACAAATATTTATAACACATATGATACATTTTGTGTTAGACATCACTTAATTTAACTGTGTGTGGTTAAATACATGCTTTTTTCTTTGCCTTTTTACTGCTTTTGTTGTGCCAGAAATCAAATCCAAGACCTTGTTCATATCAGGCAAGAATTCTTATCATGGAGTTGCAGTCTTAGTCCTCAAATACATATTAAAAATGAAATTCATATTATATCCATCTCCACTACTATTCAAATACCAATCATTACATTACATAGAGAAAGATGAGAATGTAACATATAATATGTTATAAATATAAAATGTAAATGACATATACTTCTAATAAAGGTGACATAAATCAGAAATAAGATTCAATTATAAAGTTAATTGAAAGACTATTGGCTTCACCTTCTTAAAGTATGAAGCACAGGAATACTTTAAAATGCCTAATTCCAACCTGGAGTTTGAACTTTATATTTACCAAAATGAGAAAACGTTTTACAAAAGAGTGTAGATGAAGTTTATTTAGTGTTTTTCAAGCAAACATGCAGGAGAGTTATAATATCTTGTGACGAGTTTTCCAATATGCCAGAATCACAATAAAATAGTAGTTTAAGGATATAAGTTGTTTTTATATTGAATCTGTACTCTGTAGAAGGGATATTGGGATTGCTACTTCATTCCACCTTTGCAACAGCACTTTTTTTATTGTGCCCCCATGCCCATCACAGAGGATGAAAGTAAGACAAGTTAGAGTTTGAAAGGCCTGTGCATTGTTTACAATAACAATCAAAAGCATTTATCAAACCAGTCAGGATCAAAATAAAATATGTCTACTAGTTTAGTCCTTTTTATGTTGCTATTAAGAGAATAATAGCAATTTGTAATGAAGAAAGTTGATTTACCTCACCATTTGTAGGCTGGAAATTGCAAGACTGAGGGGCCACATCTGATGAGGACCATCATACTGCATCATAACATAACGGGAGGAAGATATTAAAGGAGAGAGAGAGGGGCACTCAGCTCTTCTTCCCAGGAATCTACTTTGCATAATAATAAATCCACCCCAAGATAATGGCACTAATCCCTTAATGAGGTCAGATCCCTTATGACTTAATATACACTTAAATGTTCGACCTCTTAACGTTGTTGTGTTGAGAGTTAAGATTTCAACACAGGAGGGCAAGTTTAATCCAGGACACTCACATTTTAATGTTCTTTGTCTTCAGTGATAAAAAGAATTCATCATATTTCTGCCTTTTCTCTGACCACCGAGGCACAGATTCTTCCCAACTACCTACCAAATTTCTCTGCCTGCCAAAATCATGTTATGAATACTTAATAACTTTAATTGAGTACTAAAACTTTGTGTATTTCAGTGTTAGTTGCTTAAGTAAGAGTAAGATTTGAGTAAGAAGGCACTATCTATGCTAATGAATATAATAGTACTACAAAATGAACAAATCAGATCACTTTATAATGTGGATTAAAGTTATCTATTTACTTATCTATCCACTTATATTTTTGAATGTTTAGCAGACAGAAATAGTGGAACCAGATACACAGCACATTTCTAATTTATTAATTGTACTTTTTTTAAAGAGAGAGACAATGAAAGACAGAGAGAATCAATTTTATTTAGTTTTTCATGTGACTTTCACTGCTCCAACACTTCATTATGTACATGGCGCTGGGGTCCACCCATGTCCTCATGCATGCCAGCTGAGCCACCACTCCAGCCCCTAACTATATACTTAATATATTGAATGTCTGTAAAATGCCACAGTTGAGAAAAACATTTTATTCTGGAAGAGTATTCATTGTAATTAAATGCATACATCTCCATGGTCACTTGTAATAGATGTAAAGTAGTCACAGATAAAGAGCCAAAGAAATGACAAAAATAAGTTCTAACACCACATCCAATGATCTCATTTGGCAACTATTACAACTGTGTCTAAATTTACTACTTAAGCTCCTGTGGCTATCTATGCAGATAATTCACGTGGACAAATTAGATACTTAATTTAATATAATTATAAATTCATTGTTAATATAAATGTTCCACCACCAAGGAAAGATCTTAACCTTCTTTTATGCAGAAAAACATCCAGTTATATTAACAAATGTGCTTTAATGCTAATTGAAAAGTGTTGTCTAAGATAGTTGTCTAAGCTGGTTTTACACTCAGTATGGTAAAAGAGATAAGCAGCAGGAGCAGAAGTTAGCACAAGGATCCCTGCCATGTTGTTAAAGTATCATCAGACTAAACATTATAATTTAATGTATTTCTACAAAAAAAACTGTAATTCAAAACATTAGGATGCATGGACATTATTTATATTTTTGTAACATGTAGTAAATGTTTTGATCTGATAATCCCTATAGACTATTTCCAAAATTTTTAGAAACAATATTTTTTATAAGTCACTACATTTTTCCTAGAGCTTAACCTCTGCTTAATACCAAGACTCAGATGTGATTATCCTCTTCCAAATTTAGGCAAATTTGTTGAGCTTAAGCCTATTTATTATTTCCTAATCAAAACGAAAGAGAACATATTGTTTCTGTTTATTTTTGTGATTAACAACTACTGGGACTGCTAAAACACAGATTCATTTGAATCACACCTTTCTAAATGACTAGCTATAGATTGTTTTATTTTCAAACATAACAGATGCAAGACTGCAATTTGAAATGAGGTAACATGAAATTGGACTATTTTCTTTTTAACTGTGTTCTAACTCTGAATTACTCTATTATGTTCCATTAAAAAGCTTGTTTTGCCAGAGACTGTCGTTTACCTGTCTTTTTGATTTTACACCAATCTTGGAGACCCAGGTGTCTTTAAGAGTCCATCTAAGAAATTAGATCATCCTGGCAGCTATCTCATTTGCGACTGCTTTCTATATATTCTCTTTTTATGGATCAAAATACTTTTGACAGGAATTTCTAGCCACTAGGTGTGAACGCATATACAAAAAATAAAATATAGACACCTGAAAAGAGAGAGACCTCCTGTTGAAAATATGGTAGACACAGCAGCATGCGGAGGCCACACACTTGCCATATGTGCAATGTAAAAAATAAATAAATAACTTTCTGAGCAAACAAAATGATGAATCAACAGATGGAGTGAAGTTGGGAAATTGAATAGCTATACCCACAGAGCAAGAGAATCTAATACCAGGCTTGTTTATATTATAATAACTGGATTTGGTCTGCAATTTAGAGTTAAAAAAACAAAATAAAATTTGTCAGTCTTATATATTCTGTTGTCCTTTTAATGTTACAACAGGTTAATTTCAGTCTCAGGAAGGTATTTATCCTCTCTTTTAAAACTGCTTGCTTTTTTTCATAGTCTCGAATGTCTGCATTTCAAGATTTGGATTAGGTAGAATAGATAAATTCATCTTCTAATAGTATCTTATCCACACCTTGTAAATGTGACAACATGCACAGGAGATTGTTTGTGCAAGTGTATGTATTAAAGAGAAAGCAAATGTTTTTCTCAGGTCTCATAAGAAGTTATTAGTAAACACCAGATTAAACCTACATTTATTAGAATCTTTTGCTCTTGACTGCTCTTTGAAACAAGCTTCCTGCTCTTGACATGTGTGATTGACAAAGGGTACTGAACCATAATCAGGCCAAAGGGGGAAAGATTTATAGCAGTTTAAAAGAATCACATCATAAAAATATAAGTTTGTGGAAGAATAAACTGAAAAGGTGCACTGACACATTTCACAAATTATGCTAACAGTAAACATAAAAAATTTAAAAAAAGAAGTTTTAAACACACAAACTTGGACAAAGCATTGTTTTGTTTTATTCATGTGTCAATTTTCACTGTAAGTACAAATACCTACACTATATTTGTAATATTGATGAATTTTAAGCATGCATGATTCCTAAAATATTAAACATAATTTTTAAAATATTGGTAAGTAAAGCTATATGTTAATTCATAATTTTCCTCCACACACTAAAGAGATAAGTTTCAACCATCCAGGGCCATAAGTACAATATATGTATGTAAAAGTCATCTGAGATATAATTAGATGTAATGTAGAAAATCAGTATAATATTTACACTTTCATCATATCTATGATCTCTTCAGGGTAATTACAATAAAACTAATTTGAAGTACAGAGAAAAAGCAAGTGTGTATCTGGTTTGACAGTGAGAGCCAAGGGATATGTTTATATTTCTATAATTATTAAGGTTCAAAATAGAACAAAGAACTTTGTCCCAAGCCTTTGTTAAAGAATTTGATACACTCTTCTTTTGATGCTTGTAAACTACAACAGCCATGCTGTGCATCAGCATTCTGTAATTAAACCCAACATGCAATGATTGGATCCACGCTTCTTTCCACTAGACTCAACACTTTACTATGATTTTTAAGAAATTTTGTACAAACTAAACTCTAGAATTTGTCTATTATGTGCTAATGGATCCAATTCTGGGTCCCATATTACGTTTAGTTGTACTATGTCTTTAGCCACCTTTGGTCTCTCACAAGTTTTCAATCTTTATTTGTCATGAACTTGAGAACTGTTTTGAAGCAGATTTTGTCAGTTATTTGTGGTAGGTTTTTCAGTCAGGTCTGGAGCTGTTCTTCTAGTTAGACTCCAGACTCTCAGATTCTGCAACACCAAACTTTTCCTCATTATCTCACATTTCTTGTTTCTTGGTGTGCTGTAGGAAATAACAAAACAAAAAACTGAAGAAATTGACTCTCTTCCCAAGACTCTCAACACTTCACTTCTGCCACCAGATATGTGGGATTTTCTCCCCCATGCAAGGATTCTGCAGTCCACGCAAACTGTATATTCTATAATTCACTTCACTTCAATTCTGACACTATTCAACTGGCATTAGAGTCACATCTCATAGATGAGAAGTTCAATCTCACAAAATTACCTTTCTTCATGCCATATTCTAGACTTGAGTCTGAGCTTCTAGAACTTCCAGTGTACCTGCTATAAAATGAGGGCTTCCAAGACCTTCTTTTCTAGTTCAGTAATTTTCTACACCTCACAGATTCAGGAAAATGGTTTATTTATATTTACGTTTTTGTTATAAAGGATGTTATTTTTTAAGAGCGAGAGGGACAGTGAGACAGAGAGAGAGAGAGGGAATCAATTTTATTTAGTTTTTTATGTGACTTTTGTTGCTCCGACACCTCGTTATCTATGTGGTGCTGGAGTTTGAACCCAAGGACTAACACATGCAAGGCAAGTGCTGTAACCACTGAGCCACTGCTCCAGCCCTATAAAGGATACTATAAAGAACAAATGTGAGCAGGTATGTGGAAGCGATGAATAGAAAAAATATAATGGATGGGACCCAGAATGTTGATATGTTCTATGTGTATAATATTTTCCTGGCATCTTCACACATTCAACAATGTTTATGCCTCTAAGTCCAGCCATTTTTGTTTCTGTGGCAGTTTCATTACTTAGGTCTGATTGATTAAAGCACTGATCATTAGTAAGTAACTTAATATTAGACCTCTCACTCTCCCTGTAAGTCAAGAGGGTGGGGAAGAAACTCCCCAATCAGTTGATTGGCTCCTTCATTGGCATACCCAGGAGTATATCAGCTATCAGTCCTATTATTAGCATACAAAAAGTCATTGAATATTCAAAGAAGTTGTGCACCAAGAGACCAGAAACCAAATATTTATTTCTTATTTCACACTGAGTCACATTTCTGGCTTTTCCTCTACTCTTAAAGTTTGAGTGATGACTGAGCTTGCTCTGAGTTCTGTCCTTTTTATCTCTCTTCCTTTCCTTGAGATCTCATCAAATTCTATGCTTTTAAACAATTTATCTATTGAGATGACTTTCAAAGTCCACAAAACTTGAAGTAAAGCAATATTAGAATTGTTGGTTGTAATACAGTTTTAAAATTTGAAAAGATATGTCATTCTTTGTTTAAAGAATCTTCTCAACCCAGATTGAAACTAACATGATTAATAAAAAATATTTATTTGAGAAAAGTTACCAAAATATATCAGAAGTTTTCCAGGTGTTTGAGTTTTTATTGTAAGCAAGAAAAACTCCATGTGTTTCATCAATGCATTAAATCACAATAACTATCTTAAATTTTAGGTTGACTGATGACTGTAAAATGCTCAGCTTCTAGAGATCAGGATTTTTCTTTTAAACTATATTTTCATTTGTTTTTGAAATGGATTCAAATGAATTGGGAAAAGAAGCCATCATTTATTAAACAATTATTACCTGTCAGAATCTATGCTTGGGATATTTATTTTTCATGACCACAAACCTGGAGAGTGGTCCTGGATAGATTGACATTATTAGATCTACCGGAAACATCATAATTTTCAAAGGGTGACCTTCAGACTGGTATTTGCCTAGCTGAGTCACACCACAGAGCCTGTCAATAGACATTGAGACATGTCCTGTTGGGAGATAAAGCATGTTGTGCTGTTGTTAGAAAAACATTAATTTTGAATCTAGGATATCAAGTCTACTTATTATAGCCATTGGAGAGCTCTATCCATCAAGACACAATAAAATATAGTCTCATGATTTCCATAGTTGGTACAAATATAAATGATTACATCTCCTTGTGCCTATCCCATATCAATACACACACAGTGTTCTAAACACACTTTGAGATTGAATGCTGTCCATACAATCAATAACTCATTGAATAATATTATGGATCAGCATTGCATGTATTTATATATACCTTGCACTGAAGAGAACCATGTTTGAATATTCACATCAAGACTTACACATATGTATCTATTTATAAGTATAAATGTGTAAATATGTATGTATATTGTTATCAGCCTGAACTATATGAAGTACTAAGAATTTTCCCCAGAATTTTAGAATCCAGTTAGTCTTAAAATATTCTATTCAAACTAGAGTTACCAGATAAATAAAATTCACCCAGTTTATTTTGCATTCTAGATTATAAATGAGTTATTTTTGTAATGTGATATTTGGGACTTGTTGCTATTAAAATTATTTGTTGCTCTACCAAACCTCAGACTTATATGGGGATCATATATATTTTAAGTTTATTGAATCTGTTGACTCTAATTTTGAAAGTAAAGTTAGCACTTGAAAATATTGATTTATATTTTTGTATAAATTGGTGTAATACTTACTGTTCACTTAGTATGTGGCATTAGCACTAATATATACTCATATTCCAACAAATATGAAATGTTTCAGCATCTCCAAAAGCTTAATGTGCAATAAAAGACAAAGACAAGTAAATGGATACTTCTAGACTGCAGGAGTGTTTCAATAATTGTCCAGTGGATATGAGGGTCATTAGTTGTAGAGATACCTAAGCCTTCTAGGGGGCTTATGGAAGATGCAAAAAAGGAGTCATTATGGAAGTTCATTTCTGTTAGATTCAACCTGGCAACGAAACTGTCAATTTTTTGCTGTTATAGCAGAGCTCTAAAGACTGGGTAATTTATCATGAATCAAAGTTTATTATTTACAGTTTTGGAAGCTGGTAAGTCCAAATGAAGGCACCAGAATCTTGTGAGGGAATCTTACTGTAATGTTCCATGACAGGAGGATGCAGAAAGGACAAGAGACAGACGAAAAAACACCAAACCCCCTCTTTATGAGGAACCCCATGCTGAGATGATGGTGTTCATCCATTCATGAAGAGGTAGCTGTCATGTCCTAAGCAGTTCTTAAAGTCACAGCTCTTAACACTTCTGTGTTGAGGATTAAGTTTCCAATGCATGATTTATGGAGGATATATTTAAAACATAGCAGGAGAAAAAGTAACATATGATAGTGTTTAGGGAAATATCTTCAATTTGAATACACACTAGAGTTCCAAGTTATCAAATAAAACTAATTACTCAAAAGTAATTAAGTAGAACTCTAGTTTTTTTAAATATCAAGTTTGTATATAAATATACTTAAAGACAGAGAGATGGTGATAGAGAGAGAAAAAAGTCATGTTTATTTAGTTTTTCATGTGACTTTTGTTGTTTCAACACTTGGTTGCACACATGGTGCTGGGGTTTGAACTCACATCCTCGCATATGCCAGGCAAGTGCTGTATCAAGGTTGTATATTAACCAGGGCCTACTCAGGAGATCAATACAAGACTAATTTTTGGAACAGAGCAAATTTAAAATAAACTCTTTTTTCTAGGTGTATATTTGACAACTAGGGACATAAAAGGCAAAAGACACTAAATTACCACAGACATGGCAAGTACAGGATGCCACTCCTCTGCAAGATTACCAACACAGAACTAAGAAGAGCCCAGTTCAGTGGCACACAACTGCAATATCAGAAAATATGGAGGCTAAAGCAGAAGACTTGCAAGGTCAAGGTCAGCCTTAGCAACCTTAAGGCATCCTGCCTCAAAATGAAAAACAAAAAGAACTAGTGACTAGGGATGTATCTCAGTAAGAATGTGCACTCGGTTCAATCCCAACCAAATACCTATGAGAAAAATGTTAAAAATGAACTGAGAGGAGGCTGGGTTATAGCTAAGTGGTTGAATGCTTGCCTATTGTGCACGCATGCCTGAGGTTTTGTTTGATCCTCAGCACCTATAATAATAATAAGCAACAACAACAAAGAGAACTGAAAGGAAGGGTGCCTTGGAGCTGCGACTCAGACCTCTGAGGACAGAATGCTGCTTTTTCATCCAGTGCTGGTTTTCAGAGAAGAATAGACAAGATGGTTCTACAGGTGTTTGCAAAGTGAGAGTAGGCTCAACTGAAAGGACATGCTGCTGCTAAGATGAAGGAGCAGTGCTGAAGTAACTCTTGTAAGGACCACACACTAACAGGAAGTCCCCAAGGCAAACAGAATGGAGCAATGTGCTTCACTTCCTCCATCCTTGCACTTAATTCTGCTGCTCCTTTTTGACAGACACAAATAGAACATTGATAAGCAAAATGAGAGTGAGTTTGCAGACCATAAGTTTCTGCATCAAAACTAGTCTAGAATGATAGTTTGGAGCTGAAAGACAATATCTGGTTAATCACCACTCCTAAGAAGTTACTGTATATGCTTTCTAAACATTATCGTTTATCAGGTACTTTATTCTTCTATTTTTTCCTTTTTCTTTGCAAATTTTTCTACTATGTGTGAGAAATAGGAAGTCTGATGGTCCATTTTCAGAATGCAGCCTTAAGGTTCTCATCCATACAAAAGGAAGCCATGAGGGAAACCATGAGACTAGGAGGCTAGGAGGAACCCATGTTTAAAACATCCCAATAGGTGTTTCCTTACACCTCTGTAAACCACTCACTTCCTGTACCCTGCCTACCTTCTTTGACTTTCTATGCTGACCATATCCAATCTCAGCTGATCATGATCATGTAGATTATACTTCTGAGCTCCTCCAATCCGAGTGAAGGGCAAGATTACATCAGACTGGGGATAAGTACCTGCAGATTTCTGTTGCTGTGTGTGCGTGGGCACGCTCGTGTGCGCTAGTGCTCAAGAATCCCTCCTTGAAAGCCCATCCTCTCATGAGAGTAAATTTTCTGCCTTGCTTATCCACATCTGACCTTGTGTTTATTTTAGCAGTGTAATTCTGACATATGCCACAGGAAAAAAGTAAATTTTGCTAATTGATTTTGCAATATACAATCACAGGATTTTTCTTTCTTAGGTTGGTCTTACATATTTGTCATGCAGAATTCTTTCTTTCTTCCTATTTAGAGAGAGAGATAGAGAGAAAGAAAGAATCAATTTTTATTCATTTTTTTTTAATTTTTATTATTAGTTTTTCAGACACTTAGTTGTGTATGTGGTGCTGGGGTTTGATCCCAGACTCTCACCCACACCAGGCAAGTTCTGTACTGCTGAACCGTTACTCTAGCATGCAGAATTATTTATTTTATATGCCTTATTTTAATTTTAGTGTCATTTCATATCAGTTTCCAGTGTGTTTCCTCAGTAATTTGGTTACTAATGGTAATATAGTTACTTTGTTAGTCAGCTGGGATACACCAATATTAAAACATTTCCCCTTTCTGCCAACTGCAGTGGTACAGGTCTGTAATCTCAACCATTTAGGAAGCTGAGACAGAACGATTGCAGTTTGAAGTCTAGCCTCAGCAACTTAAGTGAGGCCCTAAGCAACATAGAGAAACTCTATCTGAAAAAAAATAAATAAAAAGAATTGCATGTATTTCCATTGCAGAATGTCTATGGGTTCAATCCCCAGGACAGAAAAAAAAAAGAAAACCTCTTTGTGCTTCAAATTAAAGTTCTTAATAAACATAAATAAATTGAACTAAATATACATAAGAATATTCTTCATTTTTACATACTGATAAATTAAAATAAGAAAGAAATTAAATTATTCAAAATTAATAAAAAATAAACAATCTATTACAATTATTCACAATGAATATGAGCACAAACTCAGGCTCCCTCCATAACCATTTGATGCAAGGTATTGACAATCTCCAGTATAAGAAACAGTGATGAACTTTCAAACCTCTTTCATAAAATAAACTATAATAAAAGATATATGTAACTTATACAGTATAGAATAATATTTAGTCTTATGTTATATTTAGTGCCACAAATGGAGATTACTTTTAAACATGTTAAAAATATAGTTATAACATCATATATTCAACTAAAAGATATTTAAAAACTGGAACTCCTAAATACAATTAATTTAACCTGAGACTAAATAAGAGCAGTAAGCAGAAAATCTTGACACATGATAGTGAAAATGGTATTCTAAATTAAGTTAATCTAAATTATAATTAATATAAAAGACAAAAAGAAAGACTGTGAGTCTGCTAATTTAATATTCAACTTTCTAATAATAATACAAATAGAATTATTTTGAAGAAAGTAAGTGAAGAGTATTTCTATACTCATAAGATTTTAAAATTATGTTTACATTATCATTTTCTTGAGAAAAAATCCATCAGTAAAGCAATGCATGTTACACAGCACCTGTTTAATTCCTGGATTACAGGTGGTTAAGTATTCTGTACTTTTACTAATAGTTGCACAGGTGGAAAATTCAACAATACAGTGTTAATTTTCATCTACATATTATGAGGTATTTGGAAAGTTCTTTTTCCTGATTGATGAACTCTGTCATTATCACTATTTTATATACAGAACTTAATTACGCAATGAAATTTCCATTGTTTCTAAGTTACTCTTGTTCACCAACATTATTATAAAAACATATTGTTGGTCTGGAGCATTGGCTCAGCAGTGTGTTTGTCTGACATCCGTGAGGAACTGCGTTCGAACCCCAGCACCACCTATATAACTGTCAAAACAATGAAAACCAGATGAAGAACTAAATTAAATTTATTCTCTCATTCTCTCTCTCTGTCTAAAAAAAAAACCACTGTTCTTCTGTAGCAATGCAAATATGAAAGGAAATATTACCATTCCACAGTTCATCAATTTAATTAATAGAACATTTAAAACTTCTCTACCAAGTAGACAAGTGAACGTATATCACTGGTCTTAAGGCATAGCTGCCCGGTGGGAGACACCATTGCCTATTAGGCACCACTTGGAATTTATGCCCATTAAAAATATGTTAATTAAATCAAAAGTCTTCAATATTTCCCGGAAACACTATTTGTTTAATTTTTACGTGGAAAAATGCCCTAGGAATTTAAAAGAACATACAGAAAAGTCTGAGTAAATGAATATATAAACATTTAAAATCTGTGTAGATTTAATACAACTATTTAGTTTGATAGTAGAAAAATATGTGACTAATAAAATTGTCAGAATAAATTTTATGTTCTTTATGGCTATGGTCATAAAGTTAGAAGCATTAAGGTTTCTTTTGTGTCTTACCTTAAAGCAAAGTCATAATTTATATAGAACATTTATAGTAGTTAAATATGTCTTCTATTTAAAAATATAGTCTCCCTCTAATATAGATACAGGGTTAAGCCAAAGAAGTGCATTCCATTACCCCAACTTTTTGGATGGTTTCTTTAAATTGCTAAATATATCAAATTTTGCTATATAAAAATAACGAGGGCTTTTTTATGCTTATAAACATCTCTCTAGACATAAGTTCATTTAACACTATTTTACAAAACCCTACACAAGATACTCTAGGAGAGAAATCTTTGAAATAATGATCACACATGAAAAAAAGTGTATTCCATATACAGAATTATTGCTTTCTTCTGAATATTGAACTATCACTATCACACTGTGAAATAAATGGGTTCCTGCCTCCTCCTGTGTCTTTTTCAGTGACTTTGTTTAGTCAAGTAATAATAGGAAATCCAACATGATTTTCTGCGTGGGAGAGAAAAAAAGTAGTGCTAGAAAATGAGATATGATAGAGGAGGAAATGAAAAAGAGGGAAGAAACAGAGCAAGCATGAAGTCGTTTAGTGAGGAGTAGGTCTAATTCTCGAGAACATTTACGAAATAAACAGAGACATCCCAAACTTTTCTGTGTGAGAGGTTATTATCTGTATTGATTTTAGTTTACAAGTTCTCAAGTTCTTTCTCTCCCTTTCTCGTTTAAGAGGGTAACATAAAATCCATAAATAATATGCACCCAGAGAGTCAGTCTCACTCGAAGAATCCTGGGAACTGAAGCACATTAATCTTATGACTGTTCATTGGGCCGCTCAGAAATTTAAAATGTACAAAGAACTCCTGAGGGCTTAAAGATATCAAGCTCATGTCACTGACCCCTCCTCAGCTCTTCAGAGAAGCAGATAGAGAGGGGAAGGTAAATCAGGAAATGCTCAAGCACATAAACAAATGCAAAGACAGACACACACAGGCGTTGACATGTTTGGCTGCGTTGGGGGTGTCAAAACATAGAGGTCACTTAAAACTTCTAGCAAATCAAATATCCACAACATCAAGAGCAACAATTTAGCCACTACTGTTCTCCTAGGTTTGAGACATTAAGTTCATTTGCCTTTTCCATTATCAATACATCTCTGTGACACCTGCTGCGACTAATGGTGCTTTTGAGGCATGACCAACGATAGGGAAGACATTTGAAATGTAACACACAGTGTGGAGCCAGAGAGAACCAAAAGGAAGCATGGCATTTGTAGTGTAAGTCCTTTCAGGTTCAGTGAGCAAAAATTAAGTTTCTTCACCTCCCATTACAAAAGCACAAATCATCAACAACCTTGAAGTGCTTCTTTCCCTTTCAGTAATAAATAGGGGGAAAAAAGTAGCGGAGAAAAGAGCAAGGAGAATGAACACACTTTTCTTTCTGATAAAAATACAAATTTTAAAGATAGCCTCAGGAGACCAAGGTTAGAAACCTGGCACCCGAACCACACGTTATTAAATTAGCCACCACTAGGTGCCATGACAGAACACAATAGGCTGGGTGGTTTAAACACACAGAAGGCCATTTCCTCACAGTTCTGGATGTTGGTCCAAAGGCAGAGCTATTTTCTGGTGAAACCTCTCTTCTTGGCTGTCCTCATATATTCTTTCTTCTCCTGTGTGCTTTCCATTTATTGATCATCCCACTTATGATCACATTTAACCATATTACCTCCCTAAAAACCCTATCACCAAATACAGTCATATTGGACTGGGTTTCAACCTATGATTTTTGGGGAAGATGCTGTTCAGTACAAGTTAGCCTTAAGTTAGTGAATGGAGTATGATGTTGCAATACCTGGTTTGAATGACTCTCTTACTTACTGCTGCTACTGATGTTGGGTAATGAATTTTATTCTTCATTATTTTCTCAGCAATGAAATGAAATGGAGATTAGATCAATACTTCTTTCATTCTTGTTCTTTCCTTTTGCTTGTGTATGAGTGTGTGTGTTTGTGTCTGGGTGTCTGTGTATTTAAGGAAATGGATATTGTACATTGCATCATTCTTTGGCAAGTAAATAAAAATAATCAGTAAGTTGTCCCTGTAGATATAATTTTATCAAGATAAAACATGTAGAGGAAGAAGTTATGGTGAGACTTTGTAGCTGTGCAATTATCTTCTTAACCACTTCCACAAAGCACTTTGATTTTGCACATTTATTTTCCTGTCAGTAGAATAGGTGAAATTCCTGTCTTGAATGTATGCTAATTATAAATTTAAAACACTGAGCTAATGCTTAGGTAGCACTATGAGTTTTACAGATATAAGCCATACAGAAAATATAGATTTCAATGCTAATATACCATAGCATATGTTTACAATTAAAATTTTCAACTGATCAGAATATAAACTATATTCTGAAATTTCAGGTGCTTTAAGTAGTTATTTCTTAATGATTATAAATTTAAAGACAGCTAAAATAGAAAAAATTGCCCTTCTGCTGACAAAAACATGGAAATACTGTGTTGCATTTTACTTCAACTTTTAATAGGTTGTAGATGAAGTCTTAGACAGAAAATTTTTTAGTGTTTCTGTTAGCTTTTCATTGCTGTGACAAAATACACAGAAGAATCAACTTAAAGGAGGAAAGATTTATTTTAGCTTATGGTTTCAGATATTCTAGTCCATAGCTGACTAGCTTCACTGCTTTTGGGCCTGTGGAAAAGCACACTAATCATGGTGGGGAATACATGGCAGAGCAAAGCTGCTCCCCTTGTGGTGGCCAGAAACAACAGAGAGGGAGAGGAAGGGGCTAGAAGGAAAATTCATCCTGAAGGACCTGCCCCTGTGACCCAGCGTAATTTCACCAGGCCCCACCCCTTCAAGGTTCTACCACCTTCCAAGAACACCACAGATTTGTGACCATGCCTTCAACACATATCCTTAGGGGAACATTCAAAACCCAGCCTATTGCATTGTCATACTCAATATACGGAAGCCACTTTTCTTTTTTCTTTCTTTCTTTTTTTTTTTTTTTTTTGAGAGAGAAAGGGATAGCTAGAGAGAGAGAGAGAGAGAAAGAGAATTGATTTTATTCAATTTTTCATGTGGCCCTCATTGCTCTGTCTGAGACTTTGTTGTGTACGTGGTGCTGGGGTTCAAACTTGCATAGTCTTGTATGCCAGGCAAGCTCTGGAAACACTGAGCCACTGTCCCAGCCCCTGAAGCCACTTTTCTGTGAATGAGTTATTAGAAAAAGGAATAATATTTTTTGTAAATCTTTATTTGCTTATTTTTCATTTTGGATAGTGTGGAAAGATTCACAATGTTATCTTATAAGAGATTATGCTTGTAGAGCATACATAAGAGCATAATGCCATAACATCACAAAATCTTCTCTTTGGCACATGCTCTACTCTTGCAGAAGAATAGACACTGAGAAATAGGAGCAAAATGAAATATTTTATGCAAACATTCTACAACCTTCTCTCATAGACCTAATTTAAATGGGTATCTAAGACATGATTATCATAAAAAATAAAATATTTTTTTTTGGAGAGTGGGACAGTGAAAGAGAGAGAAAAAAAGTCAGTTTTATTTAGTATTTCATGTGGCTTTCATTGCTCCAACACTTCGTTGTGTACGTGGTGCTGGGGTTCGAACCTGCCTCCTCAAGAATAGAATGACAGGTAAGCACTATAACCACTTAGCCACTGTTCCAGTCCCTTGAAGAGTTTCTTTCTTTCCTTCTTTCTTTCTTTTTAAATACTGATGCAGTGAACAAAAAAATAGTGGGACTTACCTCATCAACTAAATTCTCCACCTCTTTTCTGAAGGAAACATTATGTAAGGTTTATCCATTTTCTCTGCGATGTTAAGTGGATGGATGAATAGATGAGATATAGCCAGCAATTGGAAAATATTATCAACTCCTCTCAAAACATGATCTGAATGTTTAATGGTCTCCATTTTTAGGTATTTATTCTTCAATAAATTAACATCTTCATAACCTGTCAACTGAATAGGATAGCAGTGCAAATCTATGAACAAAAAATTATTTGTTCATGTTTCCCAGTATATTCTTATAATTTGAGATAAAAGACCTATCAATCTTACCCTTGACACAGTATCATTAAATCAGAAGTAAAAAACTACAGAGTACTTAAATGTGTGTCTTTCTCAATTGGAATCAGGACTTAATTTTTGAGAAAGTATTTATTGACATCAGCAGCTAAATAAAAATGTGGAAGGAATTACTTTCAAGCCAGTTGCAGCATATCACCCTCCTTCACTTTCTCACATGATATTACACCAAAATTCACACACTGGGTACTCATTCTCAATTCCTAATACCCCAAGGTAAAACATCTACAGACGTAATTTTAAGAAATTCTCAATCACTGTGGCACATGAAAATTGATCAGATTCTATCGATGTACCCATATTGAATTGCAATGGAGGTAAGAACGTATAATCTTTATTAACTAAAACATTTAATCAATGTACTCAATCAATCTTTATAATTTAGAAATTTCTCTGATGTCTCTCAATTTTTTATTTATTGTAAAACACTATGTAGGAGAAAATATAGATGACCTTGGGTTTGGTGATGACTTTTTGGTACAACATCAAATGGCATGATTCCTAAAAGAAAAGAAGTGATTAGCTGGACTTCATTTAAATTAAAAAAATAAAAAGACAACCCAAAGTCTGAGCAAACAATTTCCAAAAGTTATATTTGATAAAGTACTACTACTTAAAATATACAAGGAACCATTAAAATTCAATAAGAAAATGAACAATCCATCTATAAATTAGACCAAAGATATTTCATCAAATGAGATATATGGATGGCAAATGAGCATATGAAACGTTGCTCCCAAATGCAGACTAACACATGGAGCAACAGAAACTCTCACTTATTACTGGAGCACAGTTGAGCTCCATTTTACTAAGAAGCTAACACTGCTGTAAAAACAAATATAAAAAAGTCTAAAAACGAAACAAAACAAAAAACCACAGTATGCAATAAGAAGTAACAACTTTGAAGTTTTCAAGAGCTCTGAAAACATTTGGAGGCATCTGTCTGGGACAAAGTTTTAATAAATTAGACTACAGAATAAAGAAAAAACTTGATTTTTAGTATCGATTATGTTCCAATTAAGTTCTTACCTATTTGTTTTAAATATTAGAGAATACTGGCTAGTAGGTGTCTTTGATAATTTTCATCATGATGGGAGAGAAGATCCAGAATGTCAAATAACTGAAGGCAATTACATGATTTTTAATAACTTCAAATCTTTATTTTTTCCCCTTAGGTAAATCTCAGATATACAGAAGAGGCTTAATCATAAGTCCTAGCCATGACTCATGGTCATCGTTGATCCAAGCATAGACATGTTCTTGTTATTTATTGGTTAATTTATTGCTCTTAATCAGAGAATATGACTCTCACCAGAAATGAGAACACTGATCATAACTGGCATGAGGAAGAAATTGTGGCCCCAGTAGCTTCTTTAAATTATAAGTTCTAACTAACATGGAGCAATTCAATGTTGGATTTATTTTTGTCAGTATGGAAATATTCTGAGTATGCAAGAATCATTTTTGATGGGCATCACATAGGTAATCTGCAGGCATTCTAGGCTCTCTCCTCTTGTTGTAATCGATAATTTGCATTCTGGGTAGGAGCACAAAGATTTCTGTGAAATCTTGCTTACCAACAATGCTCTGTGCTTACCGTCTGTGTCTTTCATCTGCTTCTCATCTCCAACAACAATAGGAAGAGCAGAACAATTACTTGAGGAGCATTCAGTGGTTTTCAAGATCATAGGAAGGATGTGATACAGGTTTCTGAGTATTTTACCATTCCAGGCAGCAGCTTGAATTTATATCCTGTCTGCACAAGACTCTTTACTATTTAAACTATTACCACACAGCAACAAGCAGGTGACACTTAGGCTTTTTGCAAACTCAGTTAATATTTGTTTGAACTTCTCCTTTTCCTTTTCCACTGACACTATTTTTTTTAAAGAGAAAGAAAGAGAAAGAGAGAATCAATTTAGTTTTTCATGTGGCTTTCATTGCCCTGAAACTTTGTTGTGTATGTAATGCTGGAGTTTGAACTCGCATCCTCGCGCATGAAGGCAAGTGCTGTAACCCCTGAGCCATTGCTCCAGCCCCCATTGGTGCTTTTTGTTTTTTTTAAAAGAAAGAGGGGACAGTGAGAGAGAGAGAGAGAGAGACAGAGATAATCAACGTTTATTTAGTTTTTCACATTGCTTTCATTGCTCTGAGACTTCGCTGTGTACGTGGTGTTAGGGTTTGAACTTGCGTACTCACGCATGCCTGGCAAGCACTGTAACCACTGAGCCACCGCTCCAGCCCCCATTGGTGCTTTTTTTAATGCACTACATGTTATGTTTGAGTGACAATGAATTACTTGCGCCTGGTCTTTCTATTGGAGTCCTAGAAGATGATAAAAATTTTGTTCCAGCTTGTTGCTTTAGCTTAAGAAGAAAAACATAAGTTTGTTTTAATTATAAGTGTAATGGGAAAATACGAACAATTTAGAGAAACTTCGAAATAGAAGAAAAATTATCTAATAAAGCAACTGGAGTAATTCTGTTAAAACGAGTCATTTCTTGTTACCCCTCTTCTAAAGACATTGATATCTTCTTATTTCCCAGGCAACACATTATCAGCTCCAGCAATGGCTTAAAAGGATGATTACAATCATATCACTAACTTCATCCCATATTATGTGCCACCTGGCTCACCCTGCAGCAGTCACACTGGCACTGGAACTGTTCTATCATGCAACAGCCAGCCAGGATCACACAGCAGGACCTCTGCACTTGTGGTTCTCTCTCCAGGAACACACTCATTCCAGGACCAACTGCTTGCAGAGGGCTGACTTTGCTCACTCATCTTTCTCAGTGTGCTCAAATGATATCTTCTTCCAGTGAGTCAGCCCTATTGACATATTTAAAATAGCAGTTGTATCTCCACTCCCCACAAATAGGAATTAACTGAATAACAGTCTTGTATATTTTAAATTTCTTCCTTAACTGCATCCTTTTCTACCATACAACATGTTTTCCCTGTCTGTTTATTTAGCCTCACTTGAGCGTGAGAAGTAAGGACTTTGATGTATCCTTCATGTGTAAGTTTTTTCCTTTTTTGGTACTTTGTTCCTTTATTTGCCCACTTTTCTTTTCCACGTATGTTGCTATTCTGTCTTTCTGTAAGTTGCATTCCATTCAGTTCTGTGAGAGCCATTCTAGCCATCTTTTGTAGAAGATAGGAATACAAGTCAAGTTTAACAAGGTGTCAGTAGCCTTTGTCCCTTTTGTAGGAAGCATTTTGAAATAGTCTGATATTTTTCTGACTGTCTAGCACAACCTTTTATAGCCTTTGGCACCATTACAAGGGAATATTTCTGCAAATCGCCCCACTGTGACTTGCCCACACCCCTAACCTTATTGCACAAGGGTCTTTCTGCCAGTAGGTTCCTTGTGCCCTGGGATCCAGTTCTACAAGGTGCTCTCTCCTAGTTTTTGACCTAGAGGGGAAATTTGCCCAATGTCCTCTGCTTGATGAGATGCACACCTAGTGCTTTTTCTCCAGTGCTTTGCTTGGCAGCTAATAGAACATAAACTGTGCTGCCTCCTGCTCGCTTCACATATCAAATAGTTACAGCTATGCTTCTAGTCTTAAAGAGCCATCTCTTTCAACTTTGTTTTTTCTCTAAGATATGTGCTTTCAATATTTTGGAATAGGCCATGTTGTTAGCATGATAAAAATGTGAAAGCCAAAGGAAAATATGTGACTGTGATAGAAGTTAATTTGGCACCCATTATGGATAAAACTTATCTATAAATCTTTGGCTGTGATTTGGGAAGATGGGAACTCCTGGGACCAAGGTCATGGTTGTGATATAGATTGTGACTATCTCCAAAGAGCCAGAGTAGAGTGGTACTATCAAACGGACAACAGTGTGTTCTCTGGAGGGAAGCACACAACTGCCAAAAGGAGGATAATCACAGCTGCACTAATCTGCTTTCTCTTCTTTATCCCTTGTGTAACCTGGAATTGTGCTGCTGCAGCAGTGTGCTGGCAGTGCATCTAATGAGCGCAGAGAGAAATATCCCTCTATTATACTCTGGGAATGATGAAGAAATTTATGGGGGGTAAAGTTTTATAATTATTTAGCTTATCTGTAAATGGAGGGTATGTTCTCCCTTTGACAGAAAAGCTTTAAATCATTTAGTGTACATTCTCCCGGATGATGGTGAATTTGTCTGAAAAATTTGGAATGTTTGTAAAACTTTCCATATCATGCACAAGCATTATTTTTTAACTCTATAGACTATATAGATTAGAATACATAAAGCTAATCTGAGTTTTAAACTCAGACTAAGGTATATTCATTGAATAAAGGTAAAAAACTAAATTCCAAAATTATCTCAAATTTATTCTTTCCTAAAATATGGGGAAGGCACATGGTCATATAATGTTAAATGAACCAATCTGCTTAATGACCCTCTCAGCACATGCTTGTGTATTTCAGATTTCCGTCTGTGCCTCTTGGTGGTTTAGATAGTATATGATTCTTAATCTCCTCATTACATCATCAGCATTCAAGATAATGAGGTTGTGACATACCAAAAAGGTAGTAAATCTAATGAAGAAACCATATATGCAAGTCAAATTACATTTAGATGTTTCTCCTACTTATCATCAAAATTAAAGGTGTAATTTAATATGGATTTTTTATTAAAACAGATGGCTCACATCTGTTCTCAAAATGGGGGAAAAAAGCATTTCAATTGAAAAACTTAAGCCAGATAGTAGCTGATAAGGAAGAAATGCTGAGTACATTTTTATTCTGTTTCCATAGATATTTTATAATGTCTGTGCATTAAAAAATAACTAAGAGGGGCTGGAGTGGTGGCTAAGCAGTTACAGTGCTTCCTGGCATGCACAAGGATCCATGTTCAAACCCCTTCAAACAACGAAGTGTCAGAAAAATGAAGGCCATATTAAAAAAACTAAATAAAATTGATTCTCTATTTCTCTTTCTCTCTCTCACTATCCCTCTCTCTTCAAAAAATGTAAAAAAAAAAACTAAGAATAATGCCTTTTTCTAGTGACATCTTCATAAGAATCACGCAGTATTGGAAAGTGTTTTAAATGTTGGGTGTATGTATACTTAACCAGTGTACTCACGTCCAGGCATATATGAAAAGTTCCCAAGATGGATCCACCAAGAACCAGGAAAAAAAAGTTCAAGAATTTGAGAAGGAGATATGATGGTGAAATAATAGCACACTTTTAGCTAGATTTTTGTTAACACAGTCTTTTGTAAGAAGCAGATGTTAAAGCTGACCCATGATTTGTGCCTCCTAGAATGTACTTATTTGTTATCATGTCCCTTTGACTGGAAGGACACTCGACTTAGTTCTACCCAGTAGAACATGGCAACGGTGACAGGATATGAGCTATTCACATACGTTATTATCTGACACAAAACAGCAATATCTGCATTGGGAAGAGATGCTCTCTTTTAATGGTCTAGAATAGACAAGTTGATGTGTTATGGGCTGCCACATTGAGAAGGCAAGAAACAGAGGGAACCTGACTCAAACCAGCAGGAAATTGAAGCTCTCAAACCACAGAGTGAAGTTGATAAATGCTGCCTACTAGCACATGAGATTAGAAGTCCATTTCTTCCCAGTCAGAGTGCAGATGAAAATGTAGACCTACACAACAATGTTTCAGGATAAAGACCTCAAACAATAGGATCCAGCTAACCAAAGCCTGGTCTCCTGACCTATAGTTGTACGAGATAATAAAAGGTGTTATTTTAAGCTTCTATATGTTTGGCAATACATTATGTGGCAAGATATACTCAATACAATAGTTTTCTTCTCTACATTTCATCAGATATTCTTTGTCATTGTAGAAAACTAAACTTTGCTCATGATATCATAGGGGACAGATGTTGGTCAGCTACTTGTGTTAGGGTCAAATAAAGATGCTCAACTTTGCACCTTAAGGAACAATGATGAATAATTTGCACAAAAGTGCCCTGCTAAAACTTGTAGGACCTAATGAGAATATAAATTATTATGCCTAGCAGGCTGCTACCTTGGAGGAAATAATCTTTTTCTCATTGATTGAACTTGATTGTCAATCAAGGATAGTTAAAAATGCATAGGAACCAATCCCTCCCTCTGCTATTTCAAGAACATAAAGAGTACTATCCTCGAAACCCAGAGTTCCCAGTAGTTTTAGAAGATAACAGCTTGAAGCACAAGTTAAACCTGTCACTGAGAATATGTTCCAGGGCTGGAGCAGAGGCTCAATGATTATGACGCTTGCCTGGCATGCGCAAGTGCGGAGTTCAAACCCCAGCACCACGTACACAACAAAGTATCTGAGGAATGAAATTCACATGAAAAAGTAAATAAAAATGGCTTCTCTCTCTTCTCTCTCTCTCTCTCTCACTGTCCCCTCTTTCTTTAAAAAGAAAAAAAAAGAATATGTTCCAAATGTGTGGCTAGTAGAAGATTACTAGTTTGAAACCAACAGCAAGATACAATGCTTCTAACAGTGAAACTTCTTAGAAATTAATAAAATGAAGGGAATAACAATGAAGCTATGACTTTATAGAAAAATTCAAATTAATTTGTCATGTTATCCACTATATTTTTAAAAATATTATTATAATTTATCAATTCTATTTAAAATTTTAAAAAAGTCTTTATACCTGTACATTATTTTCTAGATTTTAGAATCTCTTGTGTCTTTTTTTCCTAATATATACTAACATAACTTTGTTCAGTGAGGCATTCATTAAGCAGTTAAATTAAATGAGGAATTTTCAATAATGCCTCTTAGCATTTTTTAAATTATTTATTTTTTATTATTTTAATCCATTTCTTAATGGGAAAACATCTGCACTGTAAAATACATTACGCTTTTCCTATTATTTTACTTTTCTCCTGCAATGAGAATACCTACCAGATAATGGATTAATATCAGGTTATTATTAATGCATTTTGTAACTCTCAGCAGATAAACATTTAATAGTTTTTCCCTGCAATGGCAGATGGCAACACATTAGAAAATTATAATTTATTATATGGGCATATAATGCTACAGAAGTTAAAAAGAAAATGATCAATGATGTTGTGGAAAATATAAGAAAAATGAAGATTGATTCTTAAAAATGAACAGTTGTATATCACCACAGTATTAAACTACACTTTTCAAAATATCATTCAGTCTGGGCACAGTGATTCATGTCTGTAACCCCAGAGACTCAGAAAGCTGAGGCAGGAAGATTGCAGGTTCAAAGAGAGTCTCAGCAATTTAGTAAGACCCCATCTCAATAAATAAATAAAGGCACTGGAGGGGATGTGGTTCAGTGGTTAAGTGGTTAAATGGTTCATCCCCAGTCCCCTACCCCAAAAAAAGTAAAAGGGAAAGGTCACAGAAATTGCAAATGACAGCCCAATACACAAACTCCTAATTTAATTATTGTTGTATGCATAACTTGTGGTTAAATCTGCTTCCACATTCAGCTTGCTCTCTCCTCAAAAGCATGTATCTTAATACACAGATACCTAAAATCTCCTCATTTTAGCATTTTACCACGGATTTGAAGATGAAAAATAAATCATGATCCATGGAGAATAAGAGTCAAGAGCTATGTTTATTATTTGTCTAAACTCTTGTGATTTCAAACAGGGCAGGCATGATGTTCTACACTCTGACTGCTTTATATTACCTGCCTGCTCTGAATTGATAAGAATTAATTAACTAACTCCCTTACCAAATATGAACCACAAAACACAAGGAGAAACTTTGAGAGCAGAGAATTTGAAGAGTCATCCATGGGATGCCCATGGAGACTCCCTTGTTCCTACTGAACTCCTTTCTAGAGCACATTTATGAACAGTGTGTAATGCTTCTTTTCTTCCTTTCTAATCCTTCTTCCTACATTACGGGAACTGGAATGAAGTATAAGTGCACACATGTGAGCAAAACAATGCATCTACAGAAATGCATGATGTTGTGACTCATTTTGACAAGAACTGCATCAGAAATGGACACCTTTAAACTCCGTATGCTCTTTATTACTTTGAAACAGTTAACAGAATAACTTAAATATGCTACATAGGGTGGTGGTGTTGGCTCAGTATTTGTGGTGCTTGCCCGGCATGTTCAAGATGTGGGTTCATAACTCAGCACCATGTAGTCAGAGAAGTGTTAGAGCAACAAGGGCCACATGAAAGGCTGAATAAAATTGAATTTCTCTTTCTCTCTCTCTTTCACTATCCCTCTCTCTCTTTAAAGAAGAAGAAAACAAATATTCTACATAGAAACCAAAAGCAGGAGTATGGGGAAACTTAGGAAGCAAAGGAACCAAGTTCTATTAATCCCTTGGTCTTTCTTTCCATATCATTTCTTCTTCTTCATCTATTTCTCTTAATTATTTTCCCTTTCAGGAAAACTATTTCTCTCTGGACCTCAAATCAAAATATGCCTCTCTGTAGAGATTCTGCACTTATGTGTTACAGTTCCAGCCATGTGAACCTACCAACTGGTTCTAATTATAAAACTAGGGAGAAACAGGATGCTTGAAAGACTATAGAAAAGTTTCCATTACTGGCTGAGAGATGGCCAAATACACTAAGCATTGCAGAATACAATGGCTCAGAGTGAATTTTCAGGTAAAGATGCAAACTGATGGTACTATAATCTTAAATCATATATGAATCAAAAATATTTCAGCATCAGAATTTTGAAAATGTGTGCAGTGTAATTCTTGCATCCCTTGATATTGCTCTTTTGAACATAGCATAAGCAAAAATGAAATAAATGGTATTATCATTTAATCAGGCTGAAACTTTTAGTCAAAATCAACAGTGCAATCATTTGCCTACATTATTTTTTTCATTTTGTGTGACTACAAATTTTTTAATAGAGAAATCCATGGACTTACATAAAAATATGAAATAAATGGACACAATAAAGGGAGAGTCATTAATTTTCTCCATCTGTTTTATATTACCTTTCAATTGATGAAAAAGACAGCAGTACTTTTTCATCAATTTAAAGACATATAGTATATGTTCAAATTTTATTTGTTTTTGATATTCTGTGTTACAAGAACTGAGTAATTATTTCTGATAATTCAGATATCTAATGTCAACCAGCAAAAGATATTAAGGGCATCTATTTTCAATTGTTCACTAGACTCAGCATGTACCAAGCAAATAGTAAGGCCTGACTTTGCAATTTAATTGTAAACATAGCCATTGTTAATAAGTATATAATGTACATGAATTTTATTTTAAAAATTAATGCTCAAAATTGACCACATCCTAATTGAATTTTAATAGTTCACTATCCTCTGTGCTTTTGCCATAAATGATTAAGTTGTCCTGGTACAGTATTTAAGATTAACTCCAAAGTAGTTGCAGTGATATCACTCAGAATGGCATAGGAAATTAAAGGATTTATTATATTCAAAAGTTTTAGAGATAGAAAGACTGACACCCCCTTTAATGGGCCATATTCTTAGAGTTCCCAGGGAGCCCACTCAAGGAAGTAGTTAAGGGAGAGAAAAAAAAGAGAGATCCAGATAGATCACTTCATATGGAGTCAGGGTGGAATATACAGGCAAACCTCAGGAGGGAATTTTACTAGTGTGTTAGAATATCACAGGTCATAGACAGGAGAAGGACTTGTTGCTGGGGCAAATGTCATCATGAAGACAACTGGTTGTGTAGGCAGGCAGTTCATATCTTATTGGTAGGAATGTTGAAGTGCCAGGAGGTTTTATGAAGTTTTTAAAATGTACTGTACAAGGCCCTCCAGTTACATTGTCTATTTAATTTATATATGCAAAATAGTGATAAGATTAGGGTAAAATGCATACCTTTTCAACTTTGCATTCAAGGGCATCACATTGCCAGCTCAAAAGTATGTATAGTTAGGCATTTATATCACAGATACAGAAAAACACAACATACAAATCAGAATCTTTATTGCTTTTGTTGTTTGGGTGGCTAGATTTTAAACATTTCAAAAAGTTTGAATCATGGGATTTCTCTCTGTAGTTCTTCAGAGATAGAAGGATAAAAAGAGCATCCCAAAGGTCAAGTCTAAGGAAAGACATTTCCAGAAGAAGTTTCACCTTTTTTTGCTTTGTTTCTATAGGTTGGCAGTGTTGTTTACTTGTTTTTTAATTGAGCATTTAGTGCAATGAGATAGAAAATGTCAGGAAGTTGCTTAAACCAGCTTAATTTTGTAAACTCTGAGGTGGCTGATGAATAGTAAATGATAAGATGACACAGGAACAACAAGAAGAGACACAAATAGAAGGGAAAGTATTGACAATTATTTTAAATTTGTAATAAATGTATGATGTCATGTGTAATGTTGCTGGTCCCTTGCTCGCTGAAATCTGCGTTGTGCAAAATGTTTTCGGATTTGGACTTAATATTATGTTCTGAAGAGATTGGGACTCATCTCAAAAGAGGGATAAATGGCTGTGACCAAGACATTCACATTTCCTGGGTTACTTTAGGTTATTTTCAAAACTCTCCTTTATTGTAAAATAATTTTAATAAAAATGACTCAAGTACTTTATAAATTGTTTATTATACTTTTAATGCCTATTTTTAAGTTATTTTAGTAATACAAAAATAAGGTAAGATATAAAAAGTATTAATACAAAAATGTGTAAATAACATTAAAATATATTTATTAAAATGTTTTATCAAAAGTATTTGTTATACATAGGGAATAATTTTAAATATAAATTCATTTTATGTTAGTGATAATTATTTTATTGAACATAGTTTTTATGATTTTCCTGTTGTTTTAATCAAAGTATAGCATAGGATACATAAGATTTACATTGAAATATAATAAGGTCCATTTAAAATGTCTGGTTTTCAAATCTACTTATATTCTAATTTTGTGCTAGGTGAATAAGTAACTGAATGAGTTTATTATTGAACCAAAGCATATTCAAAAGATCTGAAAGGAAATGGACTCATTTCCATTTTAAATGTCACTGAAATGAAAATACTGAAGTCCTGAATAAGTGATTTCCTTTCATAAGGTTAAATATCTGCCAAGAATATTAGCTGAATTTTCTCAAAATTGCCCTTTAAGTGCTATTGCTGCCAAAAAAAAAAAAAAAAACACAACACAAGCAAATAAGACTGGTATTGTCTGAAAATCAGTGTCATGATATTGAATTGCTGTGATCTTATTGTAGCTGGAATGTCACCGAAAAATAAAATGTTCGTTTTAAACAATTTTATACATCGTTTTATTGCCACTGTTTATTAATATGCTTACATACTCAAGCACTGCCCTTTAAACTGATAAACTAGGGCAGGAGACATATTACCAACAGATCATTGCCAAGCAATATGAAGTGGTGTCATGTGATGAAGGGATTAGTAATGCACATCACAACAGGGACAAATGCCATGCTCAGAAACTGTGGGAAGGCTTCACAGAAAGACAACAACTGGATTGAATTTCTAAGGATGAAGATGATTTTGTTAAGCCAAGTATTTTACCAGAAGAGGGGAACAAAACAAAGGCAGAAATGTCCAAGCAATTTCCCTTACTTAGTGTGTTAGTTGCTTTTTTGTCATTGTGACCAGGACACCTTGCAAGAACAACTTAAAGGAGAAAAATTTATTTTGGCTCATTGTTTCAGAAGTTCAGTCCACTGTCTGCCTGCTCCGTTATTCTGGGCCTGAGTTGAGGCAGAACATCAGGGCAGAAGGGCTTAATGCAGGAAAGCTGCCCAGCTCATGGCACCCAGGAAGTAGAGTGGAGAGCCAGGGACTCTCCTCAAGGGCATGCCCCTCATGATATACTAGCTATAGCCAAGTCCCACTTGCCTGGAGTCACCAGGCAGTAATTCATTCAAATTATTAGTCCTTTGAATGGGTTAATCCACTGGTTAGGTTGTAGCTGTTACAGCTCTCATGACCTACCATTTGATCTCAGAACATTCCTGCATTGCCATATGAGTATATGGGGGACATTTCATATCCAAACCATAACAGTCAGCTAATACAAATATATTTAATGTATCTAACAAAGCAACAATAGGAAAGTTTATATGGAAGACTCACAATTATAAGGTCTTCATATTAAAATAAGCCCTAATTCACAGTCAGTAAATAGCTCTTAATCAGCAGGAGAACTGCAAAGTCAGGGTCTTGGGGATAAGGTGTATTTATTTGGAAACAATTATCCATAAAATACAGATGCTTATTACTAACACATAAAATTATTAGATTAAAGCATTATTTTCTAGCATAATTTTGTGAAATTTTATGTGAAATTTTGTTATGCCACTATCTATAGCCCAAACAATTAATCTGACATTTAAACACAAACAGTAACGTTCCATGATGTCTTTGTGAGAAAAGGGAGCCTCCCAAATTCTGTATTTTTTTGTTTGTGATTTATTTTTAAGTAGTTTTATTGAGGTACAATTGATACACAAAGATCTATGCACATTTAATGTGCATGATTTGATGTCTTTGGACATAAGCCAACACCCATCATACCATCACTATAATCAAGGTTACAAACATACCCAGTGCCTCTTTGAGACTGATTTCTTTTTCTTTTCATTTATTTTCTATTTTTAAGAGACAGGGACAGTGAGACAGAGACAGAGAAAGAGAGAATCAATTTTATTTTTAGTTTTTTATGTGACTTTTGTCACACCAACACTTTGTTGTGTACATGATGCTGGGATTCTAACTTGTGCACTTGTGCAAGCCAGGCAAGCGCTGTAACTGAGGAGTCACCGCTCCAGCCCCTGGTCATTGTTATTGACACCAGTTTTCAGAATGTTTTAGAAATAATTTAGATGAGTCTGAAGGAACATTAGAAAGCATGGATTTTAATTCATTTGTCAGGGGTAAAACAGTTTCATGAAACAAAAACTTCCTAAAATCTACCTGCTTAGTTCAAGGAAAACTACGAGGAGACAATAAACTTAGTGTATAATTATATAGCCTTCTGCCTAGGAAATATGCTACTTCATATCCAAGAAATTTCCCTTTAAATAAGCTTTCTCAAGTAACATGACATTCAGGAATTTACCCTACCAGAAGTTCTGTGGAAAACAATTCCACATTTCAAATAATTAATTGCCTGGAAACAAACAAGCAAAAATCCACCAGACTCTAAGGGAAAAAAAATGTTCTTGTAAGGTAAGGTGTGTCAGGTGTATATGTGAAGTTTGCAAACTCTATTTCAATGTAACTTTTAATTAATAAATATATATTTAGAGAAGTTATAAGTTCACAGCGTAATTGAGAGGAAAAGAGTTCCCATTTATCTCTAGACTACTTCCACACACAAAACCTTTTATTATCAACACCCTGCATCACAGTGGTACATTTGTTTGAATTAATGACTGTGCACTGACATATAATCATCACCCAAGGTCCACACAGTTTACATTAGGGTTCATTCTTGGTATTTTAAGTTCCATGGATTTTGAAAGATTTATAACATATATTTACCGTTGTGGTATCGTAGAACAGTTTTGCTCCCTAAAATCTTCTGTGATCTACCTGCTCATCCCTCCTTCCTCTCTGACCACTGATCCTTTGCTTCCATTTTGTTTAGCTAAAATTGCACAGTGTGTAGTATTTTAAAATTAGCATCTTTTTCCTAGTAATACATACTTAAGTCTCCTCCGTATTTTTCCATAAGTTGGTAGCACAAGCATTTTACCCCTGAAGAATATTCTGTTATCCAGATGTACACCCATTTACTTCACCTGCTGAAGGATGTTTTAATTACTTCTAGTTATTGGAAAACTTGAATAAAGCTTCTTTGAACATCCATGTGCAAGTTTTCTTTTCTTTCTTTCTTTCCTTTTTTTAGGAAAGTGTGTGTGTGTGTGTGTGTGTGTGTGTGTGTGAGTACATGTGTTTTCAACTCATTTGGGCAAATATCCAGAAGCAGGATTGTTTGATAACATGATAAGTGTGTGTTCAGTTTTTTAAGAGACTCCTAAACTTTCTTCCCAAGTGACAATACCATGTAGCATTAACATCAGCAACACTGACCTGAATTTTGGCATTTCTAGTAGATGTGTAATGATGGTTATTTTCATTTTCAACTTTCCAATTATGTATGATTGTTAATGCATTTTAGTATCATTCTGACTCTGGTAGACATTTAAAGAGCATTCAAATTTAGTAAATATTGGTTAAATTTACCAATGTTTCTGTGGAAGTATTGGATGGTTATTAACAGAGCATTCACGAGGTTGAGCATTCTTTTTAATTATATGTTTGGTTTATTCTATGTTATTAAGAAGTAGGGTAGGTAATAGGAGTTTGAGAAAGTCTGGTACTGGTGAATTGCTTCTAAATTTCATTGGCCTAAGAAGACTTGACAGGGAATCTGATAGATGTCAAAACCTGTTACATAATAGTTACAGTTACATAGTAGGTTGTCAGTGGTAAAAGAGAAAATAGACTTAAAAATATCACATCTGTACTTACCAACAAAAAAGTGTCCATATCAATGTATTTTATGAAGCCCTAAAGTCTTCTTTGCTCTGTACAAATACATGTGGTTGTTCAAATGGGTTTGCTGAAAATGCCATTGTCAGACTCTGAATCCAGTTTTAACTTTAAACTACTAATGGATCTATGGATGTCAAAGATGCCCTCTAATGCTATAGTATGGTTTCTGTAATGGCTGTGTCTATAAAAGCAGTTGATTTGCAGTTTTCCAGAATTCTCTAATGCTACTGGTTTGCCCATATTCTCATTAAATACATTATCATACATTATTATCTGGGAGCTATAATAGTTTTAGCTTATTTTTGAGTTGGCATTTAATAACTAGTGAAAATAATCATCTCTCTCCAAATGTATTAGATTCTTAATCTTCACCCATTTGGTATTTAAAACAACACATAACAGAGTACTTAAAATTCATAGAGAAAAAATCACAGAGAAGGCGTGGAATCCAAAGTGAAATGTTATAGACATTTCAGACTCTGGCAAACAGGAATAAAAAGTAAGTGAATTCATGGAAACCTGGAAAAAGACTTGAAGTATATGTTAGTGGTAAAAATGAGATTGCAATGATGTGAATGTAATCAAATATATAAAACAGGAGGAAAGGGTGCATTAACTAATGGGACTGCAGCTCAGGTTTCTGAAAAGCAGTCATCTAACAAAAACTTGTAGAGTGAAGCAATAGAATCATGACGCATAATGCCATTGAAAGATAAGATGAAAGTTAGACTACTTTATTCAATAGACCCACCAAATCTGAGGTAACACGTAAAATGTGGGAACTATAGATAACAAAGAGGGAGGGAGGAGAAGGAGGGAAAATTGGGGTTGGGTTGTTCAATTTTGTAGAGTACACTTAACACCATGAGAAGCCCAAATTTACTGTTAGGCATATAAATCTGGCAATTTAAATGATTAAAATACTTGTCTATGGTCCTTTATACCTGTACCATGGGATTATTAAAGAGGAGACTTGAGATCAGGGACTCAGGGAAGTCATGGGGAGATCATGTACAGGTATCGGGTTTAAGCTTCTCTGTCATCAAGTATGTGTGCATGAAAGTAAAGCAACGAATTTCCTCGTTATGCAAGATGATGTTGAACCAATAATAATAAAAAGAAGTCCAAAACTTTTTTAAAAATACAAAAGGAAAAAACTGCCAATGATTGCGATGTTAAAAATTACTATTGGCTTTAATTACATTTTTTTTTCTGTACCAGAGAGAGAACTCGTGGGTGTTTTACCACTAAGTCACATCCCCAGCCCTTTTTATTTTTTGCTTTAAGACAAGGTCTTGCTAAGTTGTTTCAGGCCTCTCTAAATTTGCTGAGGCTGGCTTTGGACTTGCCTTCTTCCTGCCTCAGCCTCCCAAGCTGCTGGGATAACAGGGGTGTGCCACTATGTATGGATCACATTGTTAATTTTTAAGGATTTCAAAAATAAGCCCAGAGATCAGAATATGAAAAAAAAATCTGAGAGTAATTAGTGTGTAAAATTTTTGGAAGTACTGTAGGATCAAAACTGATGGAAGAGGAGGTAAAAAGTAAGATTGACCAAAGGGAGAATTTAAACTATGATGCAGTTTCTGTGATAGACTCAGCACAATGGGGAGTTTGGAAGCCACAATGGCCCTGTATGCCATCTAAAGTTTCAGGAAGGGAATTGACACTGTGCACCATACTACTCACTGCTGCAGATCATCACTACACACAAGCATCTATGCAAAAGTAACATGATCTTGGACAAGGTGGCTTTTTCTGCTGAGGCAATTTCTGAAGAGGGCTACAGTGGAGGCTCTCTGGAACAGCACTCCAGCAGGGTGGGCAGGAATGAAGAATATGCATCACTCTTCATTGCATCTTGTTTCCCTACTCAGACCTAGTTGTTCATGGTATTCTGAACATCACTTCTCAAATCCTATTGGATGAATCACTTTTCCTATAGAAAACCCAAAAAAGGAGGATAAATGGGACAAAAAACTGCCCACATTGATGCAGCTGGGTTGAGACTTCGTTGGATATTAACATTAAAATGTCCCAATGGCATATAATAAAATCAATTACTGGGGTATTAAATCAAGTAAAAAAGTACACAAAATCATAAAAATGGAGAAGAATAAAAATATAAGCCACTCAAAATAGTGAAAATATTTGATAACATAATCATACAATGTTCTTGAATAAACATTAAAATCTAAGGTAAATGAAAGCACAGCCCAGCTAAATAAGAGAGGCTAATAATTTTAAATAGTTATGACACTCAAGTATCATAATTGAGTGATTTTAAGTATCTTAAAATCAGTATCAAAACTCACAATCTGATGGAAACATTTTCAGTGTGAATAGATGGATAACATTCAAGGTAAAAGTGTTAATAATATTTTGGTGTTGATTATTTTCTTGTAGCTTAATTTCAAATTTGCCATTTCTGCTATTTTCATGCAAATGGATCTGGCCCAATTTGAGTGGTTTTTTTTTCTTTTTTGCCAGTTTCCATTATAATTTTATGGGTAAAGGATATTAGAGAAATACCATAAAAGAAATCATTTTGTTTCCTGGTTCTGGTGTGATTGATTATCAAGGTTCTTTGATGTACATCACATCACAAGCACCCAATTCCTATTTTAAATTCAGACATTTTCTAGTATATATTTCTGTAATTCAATGAGGCCAACAGGGATTAGCAGCTAACAGCTTTCCCCAGCACCTCCTCAGGGCAGATTTGTAGCAGAGTGCCTCTGGTGAGACACCTGCCGGGGAATAGTTCTCCCTAGCATTCTAACAGATAAATTTTCAGCAAGAACCACCTGCACAATCCCACTGTGACTTCTTTTCCAAGTCCATGCTCTATCCAAGAAAATCTGGATCTCACAGGAAAGGGAGAGTTTTCCTTTAATGCTGATTTTCAGCCCAGGGGCAAGTAACTCTTTTAATATGTGCTATGCCTGTATTATTTAGAGTTATATTTATTCCATCATAGTCAAACAGTCACTACTAGAATTACATGTTATAGTTAAAAACTTTTAAATGTCCTCAATCTGCATTATTTCTCTTTTTTGCTAAGATTTAGTTGAAATAGAACATATAGAAAGAAAAAAAATAATATTGTCACTCTTACTGGTTCCCAAATACATGTATGTGAAAACAACAGTGATACCAAGATATTGTATTCTGATGAAAAAAAACTAAATGGTTGTATTTTTGTTATTGTTTTATTTTTTAACAATTAAAATACTTTATACACTGGATATGGTAAAATGAGAGTTATAAAAAATTAAACATAAAAGTATAAGTTATCATAATAATTTAGAAAACCCATCAAAAATATTCAATGAAATTTTTTTAAAAAAATTTATTGAGGACTTGAGTTGTTATGCAATCACAGATACATATATAGTAACAATATGATATGCCCTTGATTCTAATCTGGAATCACCCCCATATCACCCACATCCCAGTCTCTTCACTCTTCTATATTTCCCCCATAACAGATATAAATCTCTCTTTCTCTCATTTTCCAGAATTAAAAGATTGCATAAGTATTCTAAGAGATAGTAACAGACACAATCACTTGCATCATTTACAATATTTTAAAAATTGAATACATTGAAGTAAACAAAGGGAGAACAAGTTGCATTGTGAAAATTATGATTTCTCAAAAGAAAAATTAATGATAATTAATATAAAGGGATAAATAATGTAGTAACCAAGAGATGAACTTTGAACAAAAAAGGTTATGCTAACTTTTTTTAAACAAACTTACTAAGATGTAATTCACATACACACAATTCACCCAAATTGTACAATTTTGTTTTTATGATATAGTCACAGATATGTGTAATCATCACTACTCTCAAACTCAGAACATTTCAACACCTCAAAAGACACTTCATGTTCTTATATAGGTGCTTGTATTATTCTTGCTCTTGAACTAATTAGTGCAAGCAAAAGGATAAATCTAGTCTTTCTTATTTAAGCAGTTAACTTCAAAGATCAAATCATGGTTAAAACAACTAATTTATGAATAATATGTTATCATGAGTAATTTGAACTACCTTAAAAATATAAAATGTAATATTCTTAAGATGTTCAATACCAGGTAACTTAAGAAATGGTCAAACAAATCCTTATTAAACACTTAAAGAAACTAATTCACTAAAATCAACTAAACCATTCAGTAAATGTTAAGTCCTCTTATACATGTTAATATAATGCCATTATGCTCAGAGAAATAAGACCAATCCACCAAAAATTCAGAGGTCTAGTATTTTCTCTAATATGCTGAAGGTAGTCCAAAATGAAGGGC
>PVKS010005181.1:8259-87099 GCA_004027875.1 Aplodontia rufa
AAAAAAAAAAAAAAAAAGACCATTTACAAAGAAAAAAAAAAGATCATCAAATGATTTGAAGAGGAGGAGTTATTTTATTCTTTTGAATAGTTATTATTTTAATAAGAAAAAAGTTCTATCTCTAAAAAGCAAAATATTTCTCCAGATGAAAGACCGAATAAGGACTTTAGATTTTTCCATTCATCATCTCAAGAAAAATCAGCACACATATTTCTAGTTTTCTATTTTTCTGCTCACTCATATTAACAAAAGAACAAGAAACTAGCAAAACTATCAGGGGAAAAAGCCAAATAACAGGGTACAGACCTCTAATCACAAGCCAAGAAATAAACCTCTTCAATCAATGAAAACTGGGCCAACATACTTTTAAGGTCAAAAAGATCAATACCTTGATCTACACATCTGTCAACCCTCTCCTAATGTGACCAACTCCTAGAGTTTACTGCTCTCAGTCTACTGTCCCTTCCAATCCATTCCACCCTCGATAGATATCTAATTAAATGACCAATGCAACCCTCACCCTCTTGCTTTCCTATTTTAACTACTTCACTCTGCTCATCCTCTGCCAAGTTAAAATCAGAGTTCATCTATAAGATAAACGAATCCCTTCAAAACCTAACTAGTCTCCTTTCCATCTCTCCCCACAGCTACTCTACATTCTAGATAACATCACAACACAAATATTCCCTCTGCATGAAACAGAACTCTCTTTTGAACTATTCATTCTGAAAACCATTTATGGATGAGAAATTAGGCTCACAGAAATAACTTGTACAAGGGCATACAAACAGTAATAAAATCATAGCTAGAGTACAAATTCTTCCTTTGGTGTCCCTAAAGTCCTTGTAAAAGTACTTCTATGATATTTGTCAAATGCAGAACTGTTAGTCCAAGGATTTACACTTGGTCTGAAGGTCAGCTGCACACACATCAGGAGCAGCAGGGATTATATGCAGAAACCCAAGAAAACTGGAATCTACAAGTTGTGGGGTTTACTTCCAGCACATCAGGTTTTGTTTATCAATGCCCATTTAAGTAAATTTAGGGATTATTTAGTTTTAACCACCCTCACAACATGGAGAAGTAATTTTAAAATAAATTCCTGCAATGATTGTAAGGATAATAATACAAGCATAGGACAATGAGCAAATGACAAAGCTAAGATGCCTAGCCTGTACAAGTACTCCTCATCTACAATATAGTGCAAAATAATCTAGTACATCAATCACATAACACTCACTAAAAATTATTTCTACTTTGATGTTGTGGCTCAGTGATATAGCACTTGCCTGGTACCTGCAAAGGCCTAGGCTTGATCACAGCCACACACACACATCACAACTTTAATGAAAACAAAAGGTATTGTTAACAGAAGGTATTATTTATTTTCTTTCTCAACTTTCTTAAACATATAACTAGTGTAGTTTATTATGTTTGTTAATATTCTAATGTCATAAGCATGTTATGTAATTCATCAACAATCATGCACACGTTAAAGTTACACTTATGAGGTTTCCTTAACTAGGGAGCACACTCAGAGCCTTCCCTGGGCAAGGAAGGATCATGTCTTCTTCTTGTTCAAGGTCATGATCAACCTTTCTAGTTTGTCCACGAATGAGGGGGTACAGAAGGTTGAATAATGGCCCCCCAACGACATTTGCATCCAGATCCCTAAACACAGTACATTATACAGTAAAAGAGAACTTGCAGATGTCATTAAGGATTTTGAGATGGGGAGATAATTCTGGATTACCTGAGTAGACCCAATGCAAGCACAAGAGTTCTTATGGAGAGGGAGAAGCAGATCATCAGTCATCAGATATGAGGACCCAAAACAAGAAGCTGAAGTGACGCAAGGAACGAGACAAGAACACAAGCAGCCTCCAGAAGCTGAAAATGTCACAGAATTGGACTCTTCTCAGCATCTCCAGAATGACCCAGCCTTGCCAACAACTTCACCTTAGCCTACTAAACTGATTTTGGACTTCTGATCCCAGAACTATAACATGAATGTGTTGTTTTGAGTCTCTAAATCTTTAGTAATTTGTTACAGCAGTAATAGAAAACTAAGGGGATTCCTAGAATACAGGACTGTTGTGTATTTAAATAAAATGAACTGGTCACCCTATCTTTACATGTTCAATGCTTATGACATTTGGTACACAGTAAGCATGAGAAAAAAATCTTGGTGGAACAATTCTATAAGGAAATATGTAACTGTTTTACAAAGATCTGTCATATTGTATCTCATTACCTTCCCTGTGTGAATGGCACTGAGAATATAAGAACTAAGGTTTGAAGGAGTCATGTCCAAGAACACATATCTAGTAAGTGATGGCACCAGATCTGTAACACAGGCCTTATGATCTATGGTCAAAAGATAACAGTAGTCAGGAGCCTATATCATGAGTCAGGTTGCGCAAGTTTAACTCTAAGTTCCAAATCTTAATGGCTGCTTAACCTTAGCTAAGTTACTTAACCCCTCTACTTACTCATCTGTAAAATGCAAAATGGAGTTAATAATACTTACCTTACAGGGTTGTCATGAAGATTAAGGATGTTAAAATATGTAAAGTATACATCACATGACTGACACAGAGATAGCCAATTATCATTCCTCTGTACTGCAGCTATAGTACATGTATATTTAGAATACGCTGTACTACTTAATCAAGAATCACATAAAATATACAAAAGAAAAAACAGCAATGGAATGAATAATGAAATGGGTTATATGATTTTCCTGTGAAGGCAATGTAAGATGAAAAGACAAAAGCAAAGGCGAGACATAAACAAGACCTATACAATTATGACATAAATAAAAACAAAATTCAGTAATTGGTAGATAAGGAGAAAACTCTTAGAAACTAGAATACTGTAGTATAAACATACCACACTACACTCAATCTATAAAAGAAAATAATCACAAAATGTAGGGACAATTTCTGAATGACAGTGAAGACAAAAATGAAGAAGAGCTCCTCAACTCTTTTGCAAACCTATTTTTCTAACCCTACAAAGGCTTTAAAGCACTTATTTCTGTTAAAGGGGTTAGGGATGTTGGGGAATGATAAATTAGACCAGGACTGTAACAAAAGTTTGACCTCTGGTTAAGTCAGTGGCATGATTTCAATAATCCAAGAAAAAACAAAACATACCCTTACCAATCATCACCATACACCATTCCTCTTATTCAATCTCATTCATCAGCACCCTTCCAAAAAACTCCAAGCCTAAACATCCTATTTTAATGCCTTTTAACAGCTTTCCTAAAAGAATAATTAAACTGTCTTTAAGGTTGGCAGTCCAGACAAATTTCAAAATACACTAACCCAACTGTTTCTTAAGCTAAAGCTTCTTAAATTTTTCTACACTATTTACTTAAACCCTCAACATCTGATTTTCATTTTGGGAATCAACAAACTTTACAGATCTTTCTGACTACTAGCATAAGTGGTCTTTTCCCCTAAGAGGTAGGTCATGATCTCCTCATCATTGCTAATGAATAAAGGTGAGAAAACAAATCAAGATTAGTTTAAACTAAAATAGCAACAAATTCTCCAAAATAATAGCAGCATAGTTAATTTCAATTTACAAATGATTTGAAGATCCATATTCTAATGTTTTCTTTCTTTTCCACCATCTAACTGGAAAAAACAGGGATACTGGTGCATTTATAAATTTAAATGAAAATTGTAGCCTTTGCCTTATAAGCCATTTCAGGAAGTGCTCCTCAGACGGGCAAGATCAAGAAGAGGAGGAATGAAAATACATAAATGCAACTAAGCAATCCTCATAAAGAGATGGAAATGAATACAAGGGGTTCAGTATGTCATCTACAAATTTAAAAATGTGTAAACGGATGCATCTCTTAGAAGCACTTCTTGGTAGCCAACATAATATTAAAAACTAGAAAAAAAGGGACAATTGCGCTGGTTTTATTACAAAAGGCCGAACTTATTGCTCTCTAAAACTTTTATCACCCTTCCAATCAAAACTCTGGCAGACAAGTGTTCTAAATCAGGTGAGCAACAACTCTACAACCTCACTGCTTTGGACCCCATTAGGCATCCATAAAAATGAAAATACTGATAGTGCTTTGCAGAAATAAGCACGAAACTTAATCATCTGGACTTTTATATGACTAAAGAGCAAATTTCTATGACTGAAAAAAAGAACATCTTTTTCAGCCATAAAATGTCATACTTCTCAAAAAAAAAAAAAAATCCCTGGGAGAATTTCTTCGGTAAAGAGTGCCTATTCCAAGCGCACCGACAGCAATGCTTTCACTTGCAGGCTCTCTACGCTCCCCTTCCCGACGGCAAACGTTGTTCGAGGTTAACCGAAACTCCGTGAAGCTTCGGGGACAAAGCACTCGGGCCACTTCCAAAACACAGCATTTATCCTCCTGTTACCGAGGGACCAAAACTACAGCGCACAACGCGCTGCAGGCAGCCTCTCCACCGCGCCAACGGGGAAAGCGCCCCAAAGTTTCCGAGAAGGCGGCCCACGCGGGACTGCGAAGACAGGTGCAGGAGAGCCCGGCTCTCACGCCGGGACACACGCGTCCGCCACACCGCACACCTAGCCCGCTCCGCGCCTGCTCCTCCCACCTGGCCTCCCGACGCCAGGGACACCGCCAAAACCCCGCGCAGAGCGCGGCGACCGCTGGCCGGGGACTCCCGAGACCCGCGCCCCGAGAGCCTGCGCGCCCCGGGCGTGTGACTGAGCCGCCCCCTCCCACGAAAGCTCCGCGCGGTCGCCGCTCCTCACCAGACCAGGGAGCACAGGGAGAGGCAGGAGGCCAGGGCCAGGACCCGCTGGTACTTCTTCATCTTCTCCTCCTTCTTCCCCCTGCCAGGAGGCGGCACATCCTCCCGGCAGCCGCCACTGCCGAGGCCAAGATGGAGGAGCCGGAGCAGCAGCGCGAGCACGGGCGCGAGAGTGCGAAGGGCCGCGGCGCGGGCGGAGCGGCTGCGCGGCGGCTCGAGTCCCCTCCGAGGGGCCCACGGCGGCGCCAGAAGGCTCGCTTCACAGGCAGACTCCGGGGACGGTCGCTGCTGCCGCTTCGGCGGCCACCGGTGCGCCCGTGCCCGCCCTCTCCAGCCGCCGACGCCGCCACTGCCGCCCCATAACCCCCCCGCCCGCCCCGGCCTGCGCTCCGTGCTGCCGGCGACCAACGGCCGCCGCGTAGTCGCCGCTCAACAGCCAATCGCTGGCGGGGCCGCGACACCTCACACTCCGATGAGCTGGAAGGAGACGCGTCACCCACGTCCCGCGGCGCCCGCACCCCCACCAGGCTCCGCGCGGGCCACGCCCCCTCCACGGCCCGGCTGCGCAGCCCAAGGGAGAGGACACAAAGCTGAGTCGCCGCCCCGCCCACCCAGGTCCCGCCCACTCGCTGGCGCGCGTTCAGGAAGTCCCGTGATGCTCGGCCTTCCGCCTCGCAGCGCCCGCTCCCTGTTCCTGAGCGCCTCGACTCCGCGCAAGGCCTCCTGGGAGTTGTAGTTTGCCTTCCAGAACCCTCTTGTCTCCGTCCTTCCTGGAATCCACGGTTTCTATGTAGGAATCTATAGTGTCACTTCTCATAGCTCTTGAATTGTTACACTTGGTTTTCTTCTTTTGGGAACATTTTGTGGATCGACCAAGAATGACAGGGGGGGTGGACAGAAGAAAGCGCCACTAATGAAATTTAAAAGGCGGTTTCCCGGAGTCAGGGGGTCCGGCTCACGGAGTCGGATGCTGATTGGTAGATGGGAAGGGGCGTGTCAAGATCGCCTCCCTTCTGATTGGCTGGGGGGAGAGTCCCGCTTTTCCTCCCTCAGCGAGATTGCCCCTCCTGCGAGAGGCGGCACAGCAGTTGCTTTCGAGCTTTGAGCTCGCTGCAGTGGGGTCGCAAGGGCAGGTGTGGTCCCTGCGGGGACCGGAAGAAAGGAAGAGACACCCTCACACGCTCCAAATTCTGAGGGTTTACCCAAAGCGGGGAAGGCGGTCGGGCACACACTGTGAGCGCTGCTCAGTTCCCTTAACCTGCAGCGTGCGCTCCCCTCCACGCGGCGGAGGTCTTTGAAGACTTTCAGAAGCTGGGTCAGAGACCTTGAGCGTGAAACTCGATGACTTGGCCGCTTCTCTTTCCAAGCTTTGTGTTGCTGGAAAGTGGCTACCATAGAGTAAGGGGCGCTACCTTCCATTCTGCGGGGAACCCACTGGGCTCTGGCTAACGTGCTCCTTCTGGCGACATGTTCCTTACAGAGGCCCAGGCTAGGAAGAAAGTTGTCACTGAGGCGTGTGCCTTTCATTAGAAAGTGTGAAAGTACAACTCGGTGATGTTTCCCTTTTTGTCTGCTGTTCGGAGACTGAGAACTACCCTCCCCAGGACTTTTCCAGACTTGTTCGGGAGAAGGGGACAACCTGGAGGTGTGGGACAGAGGCTACTATTATTTTGTGCTTTGGAACATGCCATAATGTTTAGTATGAAAAATGTCTGAAGTGGGTGTTACTTGTTCGTGTGAACATACAAAAAAGTCTTCATTAAAATGCCAAACTAAGGCATAATTTTGTGCTGTGAGAATTCCTTGTGAACCTCCTGGGTTGAATTAGCTGTTACTTACATTCCCAGGGAATGAAGAGTTTTACCTACTCTACAATTCTTGGGAATAAGTCAACTGAGTGTTAGAGAAATTCTACAAAGGATGGTAATTTTAGTTTTAGGAGACTTGATCCTAACCTACTTTTTCTGTCAATAATTGGATAACAGTCCCAATTATGTGTTGACGCCACTTTTAACTATGTGACCGTAAAAACTTTTCCTCTCTATTCCCCACTGTAGGAGGCACATATTTACCTCAAGAAAAGTATCAAATGATTAATATGAATGTTAGAAAGCAGGTAGGAGTAATAGAAGGGTGATAATTTTTAGACATTTTCTGTCATATTTGGGCACTCTTTTCTTCTTACTCCAGGAAATGTGCTGTTCAGGTTAGGGAACAGCTGTGTCCCATTTCATCCCCAGCAGCTCACAGCCAAAGAAGTTCGATTAGAATTCGTGTGCATCTCAAGCCTGGAAAGTTGTCAAGTTTCCTCTCTGATGTCCTATCCTCATGCCAAACTCACAAGCCCATCTGCTTATTTAAAAATACTTTTTTTATTTTTAATTGACACGGTAATTGTACATATATATAAATATGGGATACAGTATAGTATTGCAATACATGCATACAATGCATAAGGATCACATTAAGGCAACTGGCCTATCCGTCATCTCGGACCTTTATCGTTTGTGTGGGGAACATTCAAAATTCTACTAGCTAACGTTCAATTAAGTCTTGTCGATTGTAGTTATACTACTGTGCTACAGAAACAAATTATTCCTCTTATCTAGCTACATTCCTATACCCATTAACCATCCTTCTCATCCCTCCTTCCATTACACCGTTTCCAGGCTTTAGTAACCACTATTCTATACTTTGAAATCATCTTTTTAACTTTCACATGCAAGTGAGAAGAATGCGGTATTTGTCTCTGCGTGCCAGACTTATGTCACTTAACAATGTCTTACAGTTGCATTGATGTTGCTCAAGATGATCGAATTTCAGTATTTTTAATGGCTGAGTGATACTTGGTTGGGTCAATATACTACATTTTCTTTATCCACTTATCTGCCAATGGACACTTAGGTTGATTCATTCTCTCTCTCTCTCTCTGTCCTTCTCTCTTTTAAAAAGAAAATAATCTTTTGCTATATAGAAGCTATTTAGTTTGATATAGTCCCATTAGTCAGTTTTTGCTTTTGTTGCCTGTGCTTTTAGGGTTATATCTTTAAAAAAAAAAAGGATGAAGAAGAAGAAGAGGAAGAGGAAGAAGAAGAGAGGAAGAAGAGGAAGGGGAAGAAGAAAAGAAAGAAAAAGAAAAAATTCTTTCTCCAGACTAACAGACTGGAGCATTTCTTCAACAGGTTTTCTAGTCCTTTCAGGTCTTTGAACTATTTTGAATAGCCCATCCTCTTTTCTTCCACCAAGTCCCTACTACAATCTTTTGGATTATACAACTAGTAGATAGAATTTTGTTGATTCTCTCTTTTTTTTTTTTTCTGCTGCAATTGGAGGGTTTTGTTGTTGTTTCCAGATGTGGTTTTATTAACACCCCTGTGGTAGGGTTCCCATTTACACTGCTTCAATCAGTAAATAACCTTTTTCCTCACACTCATGGTTAAGGTGTGACTGTGAGATGTCCCCCAAAAGCTCACATGTGACAATTCAGAAAGGCTGAGCTGAAATGATTGGGTTATAAGATCCTAAACCCAATCAGTGAGTTAGGGATTAATTACTGTTGGTACCCAGGTCTATATTCCACCTCTTTTCAAGTAGTTCCTGACCATACCACTTACATATTATACTATCCCTTGTAACTTCACCTGCATAAAATACGACGCTTCTCCCTCATAAATTAGCTTCATCATTTGGCTTTCTATTGTGTTAATTCTTCCTTGTTCTAAGATTTCATATAATGAGACTAACACAAGTTCCATAGAGCTGACCTTCAAAAACTGAAAGAAAAATGTTTTTCTACATGACTGCTAAATACATGGGAAAAAGTAAGGAGAAAAATTGTGTTATAATTCAACAGATAAATGTTACAAGAAAATGAGTAAGAATTATACAAAGTAAATTTAGTATACATAAATACCACCATACTAAAAAGTATGACATATGACAAAGAATGGGAAGAAAATGCGTAGAAAAATCAAAACATGCATAATCTTTAAGGCCAAGGCTAGTTAACTACCATCTCCTAACTGCTCTTCAGTGATTCTCAACTCAGGGTGGTTTGTCCCTCAGGCTAAATTAGTAGTGTCTTCAACAAAATCTATGTTCATAGCAGCTCAATTTATAACAGCTAAATTATGAAACCAACCCAGATGCCCATCACTGGATGAATGGATCCAAAAACTGTGGGATATATATAGATAGATAGCTATACTATTCATCAATTAGAAACAGTGAAATTGCAGCCTTTGAAGGTAAATGGATGGCGATGGAAGGAATCATGTTGAGCAAAGTTAGCCAAACCTAGAGAGTCAGGGGTCGAATGTCTTCACTCATCTGTGATAACCTCATGTATTAGACCCAGCAAGGAGAAGCAACACATAATCTAGGGAAATCATAGATATGAATCTGGTAGGACTGGGGAGAGGGAGGGAGTATAGGGAAGAATCTACGGGGTAATTCTAATTTAAAAATGTACACATACTATATTGTTACTTTGGATACATTTTTGATTGTACAACAACTAAATTTCTTAATAAAAAAAATTAGTAGTGTCTGGACAGTTTTGGTTGTCCCAATGGGGGAAGTATTTCTGACATCAAGCGGGTGGAGCCCAGTGATGTTCTATATCCTAATGCACACAGGGGATTTATCCACAACAAAAGATCTTTAGACCCCAAAAAACCAAAAGTGCCAAGGTCAAGAGACTCTCACATAGAAGAATCTCTCAGTTCAATGAAATCTGTAACCACTGACCATACACGTGATAATTTATGTTCCCTGAAGATCCCTGGATTATTCTGGAAGTTACAAAGGACTACCTAGTAAAGATCATGAGTCTTTCCATTCCTGAAAGGTTAACTATACAGAAACTCTGGGCAGCTCAAGTCCCTGCTGTGATAAAGATCAGAAACTCTCTTTGCTGATGGTGAAAAAGAACAAACAGATCTCAGAAAGCAGCCAATACCTTCTGGCCATCTCCTTTATCCTTTATCTCATGTACAAATCGTGTTTAAGAAATACAGTAACTCTTTGGCATATATAAGGTGGTGGTATTTACTAAACATTCTTTGATATATTTTGATTTAGTTGAAAATTATCTGCTCTTTTCAAACCTACGAAATGCTGAGATAGTATAAATCTAAAAAGGATCTCAGAAATAGCTCTTGCCCCATGACATTAGATGCTTCCAAAGAAAAAACCAGTTACAACAGAAATTCCCTGGAAAACAGTGGGGAAAAAAAAGGTCAAGGAATTGATAAGAGACTAATAGGCAGTAAGGGAGAATGTGGCAGTCAGCTCTGGAGATTTCTGATGAGATGTAATAGAAACAGAACTTCTATACTTTTCTGAACCTCATTTTTTTCTCTATTGATATGTAAATATGTGTATAGAATAACATATGCCATCTCTTTTACTTAGATACTCCCTCCCTTAAAGGATCCTAAATTACCTTGCCAGACTCTGAACTTGGTCCCTTAGGGACAGAGACATCTCAGAGTACCACACTGACTTGTACAGTTCTGTTTACATTGCAGATAACAAAAGGTAGGATTTCTGCTTGGCAATGTATTTTGAAATCCAAAATCTAATCTTCTCTCATGGGATTAGTATATATGACTTTAGTAAACTTGTAATGAAATCGATTTAGAGGAAAGAAATGATTGCCTGTGGGTGATGGAGAGGGAGAAATCAAAGATGGTCTGATTTCCAGACAAATAACATGACATGAATAGGAAAGTCAGGACTTCCAGGTGTTTAGTTCATTCCATGCTACTGTATTTTTATAAATTAAAAAGATTTAATTGTTATAGTTCTAGAGGCCAGAAGTCTAAGATTGAGAAGGCACATCTATGGAGGGCATTCTTGGCTGTGTCATGACATAGTGGAACTCCAAGATATTTTCCCAGAAGATGTAAAATCAGCATGTTACCCTTATACAACTACATCAGTGTTATTTTTTTAAAGGGAGAGGGACAGTGAGAGAGTGAAGCAATTTTTATTTAGTTTTTCATGTGTCTTTTGATGCTCTGACACTGAGATATGTATGCGGTGCTGGGGTTTGAACCTGCGTACTTGCGCACGTCAGGCAAGCACTGTAACTGCCGAGTCACTGCTCCAGTCCCTACATCAATGTTTCCAGCAGCACAATTCGCAATATGTAAACTATGGAATCCACCAAGATGCCCTTTACTGAATGAATGGATTCAAAAACTGTGGTTTATATATAACATGGAGTTCTACTTAGCTATTGAGAAGAATGAAATCATGCCTTTTGTGGGTAAGTGGATGGCAATAGAAAAAAATTATGCTGAGTGAAATAAGCCAAACTCAGAGACCCAAATATTGAATGTTTTCTCTCATATGTGGAAGTTAGAGTAAAACTAAGGATAAGATAGTCAAGTTTATATAATAGTCTCACCAGTCAGAATAACACATGATCTGGGGGAGGTCTAGTTATGAAGGGGAAGGGTGGAGGATGGGAAGGAAAAAGAGGGGTTATAAATACTCTACAATATATTTTACTCCCCTGAGAAGCTAAATAATACTCATACAGGCATTTAAAACTAGAAAAAAATTATTATATATGTATATATACATTAATCTCTGTAATCAGGAGAATGCAGCAGAGGTACGAAACTGGGGAGTGCGGGGGATACCGGGTAAGGATTGGGTTCAAGTTACAGTGTCGTACATTCGAATGTGTGAATGTGTAACAAGGAATCCCTGCACTGTAACAGTGTGGTGCACCAATTAAAAATTGGGGAAAGAAGGAAAAGAAATAATGTGGTAGAAGAAACTACTTGGAGGGAAGGAGGGAGAGAGGGAGAGAGTGGGGCCAAACTCATCCTCTTCTCAGGAGCTCATTTTTTGCAATCATTTTTTAAAGTCCCAAACTTGACACTGTTTCATCAGGGATTAAGTTTCTAACACACGAACCTTGAGGGACACATTAAACCACATAGCACTGGGTATACAGGGAGGAAGATTTATTTGTTTTTGGAAGCACAGTGTTGAGTTTTAGTTTCTAGTGGAAATACCTAAAAGAATTTACAAATACAAGATTCCAAATAGAGAAAAGTAGTCATTGAAGACAACATATGGGGGTTCTAACTGTTATAGCCTTTACTACCCTCTGTGTAATGACCTCAGATAAAGCTTCCTCAATATTCCCTTTATCATGTCCTGGCTTTGATCAGAAATCTCCTGTGAGTCTTAAATATTTGTTGAATAAAATCTGCCTCCTTGGTCTGCCTCAGAGCCTTCCATCATCCAACCCAGCTGACGGTTCAAGCCTTAGCCACCGATTTTTCCTTTCATGACTCAACCTTCTCAGCAGAACACATTGCTTGCTGTGTCCCGAAACATCTATGGCATTGTGACACTATTTTTATTTAATATTCATTTGTTTATGTTCTATTTCCCCAGTGTATACATTCCTTATGAGAAAGGTCATGTGTTTAATATACAACAGGGTTTTTTTTTTTATTACAGGGACGCAAGAAATGATTATTACCTATTTATTTGATTTATCTAAGCATTTAAAATCAGAATCTGCTTTATAACTTCAATTCCTAGGAAGAGCAAGCGCTTAGGACGGGACAGGTTGATGCCACTGACTAGTCTAGAGTCCCTGGCCAGCCACATCTTCATCCACAAATGGCCCAATTCTCTTTTTAGCACAACATTTTTTGGTTTGTGTCTGACTAGATTTTCCTGAGTTCCAATTACCTTTGCGTAACCTGGAGAAATAAAGTGTTTAACAAATACTTATTGAGCCTTTCTATGTTTAAGGTGCTGAGACAGATATTTCCCTCCAGGAAACTTTCAATGTTTTATTCTTCTGGACTGCACTCTTTTGGTAGTCTACTGAAGCTCGAGGATTCCTCCCCAGAATGTTTATAAAAGTATAAAATAATATACATAGATCACAAAGGAAACTGTACTGAAATACAGTTGTTAAAATATTACAATGCAAATTTTTGGTATAGTAATTATGTTTTCTAAGAATGCATAAATACCAGGATCTAGCTGCAAGTCTAACTCCAATTATTCCAAAGTAGTGACACATAAAAAATATATTTCAGGATATCTACAATATGCTTCAAGTGGAATGAAAATATCTGATATGAAGATATCTGCTATTTCTATTGACCATAAAGTTGTAAATACTGCTAGTATTACTACAATGGGTTACCTACATTCATAATAAAATAAAACTCTAAATTTCAGTTACAGGTTAGTGAAAATAAAGATGTAATTATTTTTTTCTTCCAAGTTCACGGGCCAGTAAATTATCTACCTTGATCCCAGATTAAGAATCTGTGAGCTAGAGCAAAGATTTTTAACCTGTGGGTTGCAGTTTAACCTGTGGGTCAGATCAGTTTTAAGGGAGTTCAGCAGCACTTTTTAAAAAGTAAAAGATGCATTCAGCTACTCAGGAGACCCAGGCAAAAGGATCCCAGGTTCCAGGGCAACCTCAACAATTTAGTGAGGCCTTGTCTCAAAATAAAAAGGTCTAGGGGTGTAGCTCAGTGGTAAAGTGTCCTGAGTTAAATCCCTGGTAACAAAAATTAATAAAAAGTAAAAGACAGTCATTTTTTTAAGAGAGAGTGAGGGACAGTGAAAGAGAGAGAAAGAGAGAATCAACCTTCTCCAGTTATTCATGTGGCCTTCGTTGCTCTGACACTTCGTTAGTATACATGGTGCTGCGGTTTGATCCCACATCCTTGCACATGCCAGGCAAGTGCCGTAACCACTGAGCCACCACTCCAGCCTCCTAAAAGACAGGCATTTAAAAAAATCACAGTATGGGTCAGTAAGGGGAGATGTTTTTTCCCCCAGTGTGTATGTTATTTCAGTGTGTGTGTGTGTGTGTGTGCACTACTATATATGTACAAGCAGCTGGATTGCAGTATAAAATATATGTCACAATGTGGGTTGCACTCAAAGAAATTTGAAAGCCACTGCACTAACTAGGAGAAATGAGGTACATCAAACACATGGAATAAATGCCACTCATGATATAAATAGTGCACTTCACAAGATTTTAGAGGAAAATGAAATTACTTTTTTTTCTTTCTTTTTTTTTTTTTTTTTGGAGAAAATTATCAGGGAAAATTTAAAGGTGAAAGTATATTTGAGGTGGGCCTTCAAAGATGAACAGGATTTTCAAAGAGATAGGAGAAAAAGATTTCTCAGGTCCAGGGAATAATAAGCCTGAGAATCATAATTAAGAACTATTTTAACAATCCATACCACAGACCTTTTAATTTTTGTTTCCCTGACACTAATCAAACAGACAGGTATTTATTGAGCATATACATAAAATACTTCACCTAGTGTCTCGATTTGAAAGATTTGAGAGTGTTAGAGATGCCATCTCTACCTAGCGAAGCGGTACTCAAGAACGTTAAAATAACAAAAATGTACAAATACATAATGATCACTGTGAGTTAAAAACAATTTACTTTGAATAATAATGCATTCATCAAACACAAGCAATTACTTATACTCACAAAGCCCATAAAGCAACAGAAGAGTGTTGTGGGTTGTTTTTTGTTTTTTAAATCAATTTTTAAATTTAGTTTTTCTGTGGCTTTCGTTGCTCTGACACTTCATTGTGTACATGGTGCCGGGGTTTGAACCTGCGTACTTGCGCATGCCAGGTAAGTGCCTTAACCACTGAGCCACCACTCCAGCCCCTCTTTTTAAATTCTTATTTTTTTTTTATTTTTAATGTATAAAGCTTCCAAGATAGAAGATCAGCTGAGGAGCCACAAGAATAACGCCTTGAAGCTGGAAAGCAGGCAGGAAATGACTCCCTAAAGTGACAAGCCTGGTTACCCCATTAATAATCCTGACATAATTAATAATAGCATCAACTTTTAATCTCAAATGTGCCCTGGTTTGCACAATAAATTACTTGTCATCCTCAACATAGCGGATGTGGGAAAGCTGAACCCTAATTTGGCAACAGGAAATGGCAAAAATTGACCAATATGTGATAGAACATGCCCACGAAGCTCTTTCAGAACACAGAACCAAGCACAGCTTCCACAGAGATGAAAGAGTCCTACATTTGGTGCTAGTGGTGGTAGGAGGGATAGCAGATTGAGAAATAGTCCAATATCCTCCCCACTCTGCATAGCTGGGTGACTGCCGGTTCCCCACCTCAGCGAAAGTCTAGCTTTATTGAAGAGGGAGGAGGGGTGAAGATAAGGCCTGGACTTGGGATGCCAGGCAAATTTAAGGCAGAAGTGCCATCCAAAAATAATATCATTTTTGTGATTATCAGGGAAATTTGAATAAGGGCTGAGTGCCGAATGATAAAATTATTGTTGACTTTCTTATATGTGATAATACCACATATGGCTATGTAGGAAACATCCTTAATTTGAGATGTATACTGACATATTTGATGATACCATACCCTCAGATGTTCAGGAAAAAAGAGAAACATCTGGCAACCTGCTAGCTGTTGGTAAATCAAGATGGAAGGGGTGCAGGTAGCCACTGCACAGGTCTTTCTACTTTCCAGTATTTTGGGAATTTCTGTAGCAGTAGGTTAGGGAGGAAATGAATGAATAGGTATTTGATGCTGATACCCCAGCCATCTTCCCACATTGGCAATCCGTGACACCCCCCCCCCCATCTAGGTAGGAGATTTGGAAGACTCTTCTCTGGGAAATTTGACCATTCCAAGAGAAAGTAATACAAGATGCTGATACCAGACTTTTTTCCAACCCATTCATCCTACAGGGAGGGTCGTAATCAAGTCCCACCAAGCACTCAGAGCATCCACTCAGCATTGTTAGACCCTCTCTTAAAAAGAGGCAGGTCATTAATGATTACCAGGCATAAGAAAAGATGTTCTAACATGAAAGAGACAAAAAAAATGAGGGGGGGGGACCTTATTGTAGGAGAGGGAAAAAAGACTACAGCAAGAAGAAAACTTAAAAGAAAGCCAAGATTTCCAGATATTGTTATCATACATTTGGTGCAGGATTCTATAAGCAAGGATCCTGTCAAGAACAAGAACAATGCTGGGCACAGTGGCTCACGCCAGTAATCTTAGCAACTTGGGAGGCTGAGGCAGGAGGATCTCAAGCTGAAAGCCAGATTCAGCTGCTTAGTAAGACCCTAAGCAATTTAGTGAGTCCACGTCTCAAAACAAAAAAATAAAATAAAAAATAAAAAGGGTTGAGGATGAATGTGGCATCCCTGAGTTAAATTCCTGGTACAAAAACCAACCAAAAAATAACAAGGACAATAAAATAGTTTTTAAAAGATCTCTTATAAAGCTATGAAACAGAAATTTAAAATCTCAATAGAAGAATTAGAAGATAAAGTAGATGAAATTCTCCAGAAAGCACACAAAAGGCAAAGGATCAATCCAAGGAGATCCACTGTACTTACTACACTAGAAAGACAGGAGAGGAATCAGGGGAGGGGATGGGTGTGTTAGTAAAGATATTTTCCTGGAGTTCAAGGATACGAGTTCTTAAATGAAAAGTGTCCTCACCTAAATGCAGCACAGTGGATTAAAAACAACTGACACTGAGCTATGTCACTGTGAAATTCAAGAACACTGGAAGCCAAGACAAGACCACAGACATTTCAGAGCTGGGAGGAAATATTAGACCATACTCAAAGATCAGGAATCAGAATGGTTTTGGACTTCTCAACATTTACGCCGGAGATTGAAAGACAATGGAGCGGCATGTCCCAAACCCTGGAGGAAGATTACTTCTAACCAAGAACTCGTTCAACCAAGCTGTCAGTCAAGTGTGAGAGGCAATAAGGCCATCATCAGACAGGTAAGACCTCAAGGATTTTACCTGCTGTGGGCCATTCCTCATGAAAGGATATTTTGCTCTACCAAAGCAAGGGGGAAACCAGATGTGTGACACAGGATGCCGTAAGCCCAACACAGGAAAGAGGTGAAGCGAGAACCCATCCTGGAGGCTGAGTCCCAGGCAGCTTGAGGAGGAATTTAGGAGACTGCGAAAAGTTACAGAGCTACTGAAAGGCACTCCGTCAACTTGGGCTGCTTTAACAAGCCACATAAACTGGGTGGCTTATGAAGAGTGAAAATCTTTTTCTCACAGTTCTGGAGGATGGGAAATCTAACAGAAAGGCAAAAGCAGGTCCAATTCCAACTAGGGCCCATCTTCTGCTTCAGAGATAGCACTTTCTTGCTGTGTCTTCTCGTAATAGAAGGAATGGTCTCTCTTGGGTCTCTCATAAGAGCACTAATCCCAGTTACGAGGGATCTACCTCATGACCTAATCACTGCCAGTGACCCAACTCCAAATACAATCTTCTTGAAAAGTAGGACTTTAATATATAAATCCTATAGAACATTTTAAGAAGTCCATCACATTTATTTATTTAAGAGAGAGAGAGAGAAAATCAATTTTATTTGGTTTTTCCATCTGGCCTTTGTTTCTATGACATTTAGTTGCGTCTGTGGTTCTGGGTTTTGAACTTGGGTTCTCGTGCATGCCAAGCAAGCGCTCCAACCACTGAAACACTGCTCCAGCTCCAAATTACATTAAATTTTGAAATAAATTTGGTGGAGACACAAACATTTAGATCATAGCAGCAACTAGTTAGAAAAAAAATTTTTTTTTGGAAACAGCTATGCAGGAAAGGTTCACCTGTGAATGGCATTTATATGATCTTAATAAGATTAATCCGGAACATGAATCAAAAATCATGATATAACTACATCAGGAAGAGAGGAAAATAGGAGGGATTCGAGGTGTCTTTTGAAGGTTATTGGTCAGGCGAAAGGAAAAAAGAACAAACCCCCAGCTTCCATTGCAGAAAGTCAATAATACCTAAGAAGGCATGTTTTTTCAGAGCAAAGTAAATACCAGAATAATTGACTGTCAGAGGTGGAAGCAGTTGTTTTAAACAGGAAGAAATGGAAGGAGAATGGTAGGGAATTTTTTTCGTAACCTTGTTAGAACCATCTGGTTGTTATGTGTGCATATAACTTTGAACTTCAACTTTTAATTTAAAACACTATACCTATCAAGATGTTTTTGATCTGTAGCATAGGAAGTTTACAATTTCATGCTTCCTCCAGTTTCATTCTGTGCCTTGATAGTGAAAACGTGGGGCAAAGGAAACACTCTGCTATGATGTGTGGGTTTTGCAATTGTTTCATCCAGTCGCTAGACTTCAAAGCCTCAGCAGAACATAAGAAAACGGTGCACAGCTTTTTGAAAAAGAGGTAGAGATGTGAAGCAAATGAAGAACATTTTCCTAACAATTACTTTCGATTTGAGAATACTGAACTGTTATCAGGACTCTCCCTGAAGTCCCTACCTTCAGAATCATCTACTTGATGTTCAATATGTAAAATTGCCTAAAATTTCCTCCTTTCCTCTGTTATTTATATATCTATTTTAGAACTGTCTTTCTAATGGTTCTGTAAAGTGAAGCATTTGCCTGGATAATTGAGGAAAATTTACTTTGCCTTAGTTATTCAGTCATTATCCTGGTTTGAGGCCAGAATTGTGAAGATCTTTATATGGATCAAGTAATTTCTTCTCTTCATTCTGCAGAGGAGATAATGTAATATTAAAGTGCAAATTTTTAAAGACTCCATGTGAGTTGATATTCAACTAGTATCACAGACCTTTGCTGTTTCCTTCCCCTATTCAACTTCCATTTAGTTATACTTAAATGACTCAGACAATTGACTTGAACTCATCAGGGAACTCTATTTCTTAGGAAAACATTAAGCATTAATTATCTTGCATCACCAAATAATTAACAAAGAGTAACAATGATGCTCCTGGGAGGTGGGCTGGTCACTTTGGAAAATAAAGCAATTTTATAGAAGGTTTTTGCAGGTCAGCTCAAAAGCCATTTTCTCCGCTGGATCTTTCCTTCCCGCAGAGCCCCACTCTCAATACCTTCACTGTGTGAAATTTAATATGGTTTACCACTTTCTAACAGGGTGGTTAGAGTGTCTTGGTGGGATGGAAAATGTGTATTATTTCATCTCTGTGTCCCGCAAAGCACTGAGCATTGTCCCTGGCACAAAGCCGTATTCAGTCAAGCTAATGGCAAGGAGGATACTGGTGCTGATGATGGTGATTTATGAAGTGGCATCTTTCAATGTCTTGAGCATCTTCTGTATGGGGAGTTAGGGCTTTTATGTGCATTCTTCCAATTCAAACTTAAAAAAATATACTGCAAGTAAGCAGTACAGTCTTCATTATATTGTTTGTGAGATACAACATTAAAATCCAACTTTTGAAACATTTTGGCCTTTTTTAGGACTGTCCAGTAGTTCTAGTTCCATTTTCCAAGCTAAAATTGGAAAGCAAAATTGAAGTTTGAAAAAAGAATAAAACACTTATTTGTGATGAATATAGAAGGGAAAGAATTCAACCTTCAATATGTCTAAGCAGAATTCAAATTTTGAATCCTAGATTATCTTTAAAATAGTTTTGGCTAATTTTAAGCATTGCATGTTTCTTTCACCTTTTTCCAGGGTCTAATTATAGATCTAAAAATGTAATACAGGGGCTGGTGCAGTGGCTCAGTGGTAAAGTGCTTGCCTGGCATGCGCAAGTACGTGAGTTCAAACCCCAGCACCATGTACACAACAAAGTCTTGGAGCAACGAGGGCCACATGAAAAACTAAATAAAAATTGTTTCTCTCTTTAAAAAAAAAGAAAAGGAAAAAGATAAAAATGTAATACAATGCAGTGGTCTGCATAATCGCAATTAGCTGTATCTACTTTTCATTCAGACGCTCATATTTGCTAGAAATATATTGATAAATGGACAGAATATTTGGGGTTAATTTATTTTTATTTTGCTTATCTCTAATGTTGCCAAAGTAGATTCAATGTGTAAAAGGTACACAATTCATCTGATTAGCTGTGCTTCTGTTTTTTTCTTTATACTCACACAAGCTATTTTTCGCATTTTCATTCCCCCTTTATCAATCACAAAATCTTGTAAAAAGCACTTTCCCAAATTTGCCTTAATAGCATCCCCTATTAAACATAGTTTACTAAGTACTCCCCAGAACCACAGAATCAGCATCTCCAGGAGAAGAGCTCCAAAATCTGTACTTAATTAACAGTGACTTTTATTATGAATAAGTTTGAAAACTATTCTACAACACTCTGCCTAGCTCTTTAAACCATTATTTATGTATTTATGTATTTATTTTTTAGAGAAAGGGACAGTGAGAAAGAGAGAATCGAATTTATTTAGCGTGGTGCAGGGGTTCAAACTTTCGAACTTGCGCTTGCCAGGCAAGCGCCGTAACCACTGAACCACTGCTCCAGCCCCGAAGCCATTATTTTTACAAGAAGAAATAAAACATTTCCAGTGCACTGCATTTAAAGCTTAACTGTAGAGAAACTTGGTAAATATTTTTTCTATTCTAATTTCACTGAATGTTTAAATTCTATCATCCCTTTGGTTGATTGACAATTCATAGTCCCATTTTAGAGTGAAAAAGTGAAACATATCATGGATATCCTTCTGAAAATCATAACGTCTGCTCTAGCTATAATGTCTATTATGATATAGATGCTGCGTAATGACATACCAGATGTCATTGTACTTACTGTATTTTAATAATGATAATGTCTGGTTATTCTTCTAAGACTCCACCCCCATCAAATAAATTCTCTGAGGTCAGATTTTCACTTTTTTTCTCAACTATGCTTCTCATAGACCTTTTTTTTGTTTTTTGAGAGACAGGGAGGGGGAGAGAGAGAGAGAATCAGTTTTATTTAGTTTTTCATGTAGCTTTTGTTGCTCTGACACATAGTTGTGTACATGGTGCTGGGGTTTGAACCCGCATCCTTGTGAATGGCCGGCAAGTGCCATAACTACTGAGCAACCGCTCCAGCCCCTCTCATATAGCTTTAACAGGAGCATAAATATGTGTAAAATATGTATTATGAAATATAATTGAAATAAATCAAGCTGTGAATTACTGCAATGCAGAAAGCCAATGAGAATCATGTGGGTGCAGCTCTTTTTTCTGCTATTGTTTGGAGGTCATTGCATCTTCAGTTGACCAAGACCCAGCGACTGTCACTCAAGATATCTCACTTAGCAAAGACGAGTGGAGGTTGTTGCAAAAGCTCTTTCCACCAATCTTCTCTCCTCTGTTCTCACAGTTTTTCTTTCTCTGTTCTTTTTACAAGCTCCCTCTGTTGACCCTGTTTTGTCCTTCCACACCCAAGTAATGGCTTTATTCTGAATTCATAATATGTAACCTAGAATGTAAACTTTAGTGAGGCAGAGTCTCTCAGCAGAACTGTCTGGACTTGGTCTAGACATTAATGGAATGAATAGCAGTTTCCAGGATCTAAACTGGGCCCTTTCAACAGTAAAGTGGACACCTTTCTTTCTCGAAGGGGGAAGCAATTTGCTGCAAATACTTAATATTACTAATGAAGGCACTGTTCTCTGTCATCTAAGGTAGCTCTGGGCCTGACAGTCTGTGGCTCCAGGCCCTACAGACTCAAATGCATAATATGTAGCAGATACCAATATTTGTTAAAAGAAAGGAAAACTGGGAAGCAAAGAAGAGAAAAAAGGAAGGAAAGAAGGGAGGGAGGAAAACGGAAATTTTAATTTCTAACACAATGTTCATGTCAAAGTTCTTTCATCTCAAAACCATATGTTCTCAATTATCATAAGTTTGATATGTACATGGTTATGAATACATAAATGTGAATAAATTAATACCTTTAGGATTTTTTTATATGGAAAATATTTTAAGGCCTACAATTTTTCTATGGTCACAAATTGCTTATTACAGAAGAAAAGTTTCATTTTTCTTTCTTCTTTTGTTTTTCTTTCACGTTTTATTTAGAGTATATTATGGCTACACATAAGCACATGTAAATACATGATTAGAAAATAAAGGTTAAAAGAGAACTAAGTGTAATCTGGGTTTTGTTTGCTATCTGAAGGCTTTGGTGTTTTGCAGAATGCAGGATGAAATGGGGATTAGAAATGTTCTAACATCAAGAAGTTAGGACTTGGAGCTGGAGCGGTGGCTCAGTGGTTACAGTGCTTGCCTGGCATGCACGAGGTTGCGAGTTCAAACCCCAGCACCATGTACACAATGAAGTGTTGGAGCAATGAAAGCCACATGAAAAACTAAATAAAAGTGATTATCTTTTTTGCTCTCTCACACTGTCCCTCTCTCTTAAAAAAAAAACAAAAAACAAAAAAAAAAACAAAACAAACTTAGGACTGTCAGTAAAAGCTGAGAAGGGAAGGGAACAGAATGTAAGCCATTCCACTTTTGTCCTGGTCAGGAGGGCACAAATGAAACCTGAATCAGCAGTACTCGTGAGGCAAGAGGCTGCTTAGCACATGTGATACTAGGATCTGCAATGTCCCCCCAGGCCCATGTGTCTTGATCCTCAGCTTTGCACTGTTGGAAGGCAGTGGAAATCTCTAAGAGACAGACGAGACAGATGGAGTCTCAGGGGAGATCCGAGGCCACTGGGGGGATGTCCTCCAAGGGGACATTGGGATCCTGGGCCCTCTTCCTCCTTTCTCCTTGCTTCCCAGCCATCACTAGCTGAGCAGCTTGTCTCCCCCATGCACTCCCTGCCATGACATTCTCCCTCTCCACAGGCCCTAAAGCAACAAGGCCTACCAACCGTGCACGGAGACTTTGGAAACCACGAGCTAAAACAAACCCTTCCAGTTTTTAAGTTGATTATCAAAGGTAGTTTGTTACAGCAATGGAAAGCTGACTGACAACAGTGGGCATTTTAATATTTGGGGTGTAGAGTGAGAGTGTAGAGGTCTCTACATTGAAAATAACATTTATAAAATACTGAATTAGAGCTTGCAAGATCTTGGTGTGTTTCAAGAAGACTAACAACTGCAGGATAAAAGCCAAATAGAGGGATAATCAGTGTGTAAGAGAACCAGTGAAAATAGTTTCTCCAAGATACATGATCAGGACCGGAAGGTGACATTTCATTTTCCTCCCTTCTCCCTAATCACCCTCTCTGTACATGTCACTCCTCCAGGGCCTCTCAGCCATCAGGTGTCTTTAGTGAGACAGACACACTTGTGTGATACTTTTTCAAAGTATGCTGAATTTTATCGAGAGCACCGTATCTGGTTTCAGTGCCAGTGTGTTTCGAGATGGAGATTAACTCTTGCCTAACACAAGGCAAGTGCTGCAGGTTTTCAGAGGACAAAGGGAGGCAGGAAAAAGCTGAGTTACTTAAGGAGGGTAAAGGTGGGCCTAGCACTGGGTCTTAAAGGAAGAAGAGCTTTCCCTACCGGAGGCAGGAGGCAGCATTCGGGGCTTGCTGAGCTTCAGGCTATGGGAAGGACACCCAAACCGTTGTCAAGCGAGGCTGTTGACAGTGGGAACAGAAAGAAAATCCATTTACCTTTGGGAAAGGTTACACATATGCCAGGGGTCGTAGGGGACAAGGCTGAAAAAATAATTCAGCAGGTTTACAGGAGGCCTTGAAAGCCCCACCCTGCCCAACCCCAATAGTATCCCCTCCTCCTTGTGCTGGGACAACACTCTGTGCTACAGCAAGGAACCAATGCATATTCTCAGCTTTAATCTAGAGAAACACACCTAATTACTCTCTCACCTCCTGAAGCCTCACAGGTGATCATGCAGTGGAGAAGAGCTAATTTGCCTGACAGATGAACAGTTTACTCCTGGAGAAGAAGTTAGTCATCAGAGACCAGAAAACCAAAAGGAACCTTCGGCTGAGGTCATCAGCACACTTCGACATTATTTCCTTAATCTTAAAATTCTTGCAACATTATAATCCCATCCAGATAAAGGGACCTGGGCAGAGAGGGAAGGAGGGGGAATCTGAATGAGGAATGGGGAGAGACGAAAAGAGGAGAGAGAGGAGATGGCTGGGGAGCTGGGAAGAGAAGGAGGAGGGGAAAGGAACTGGCAAGGCCTCTAGCTTTGTGTCCATCGGGGACCTCATGAAGCCTTCTCTGTCTTCTTGCCTGTGTCTGAGGCATCCACCTATGGTGGGAGGAAGCCTGAACAATGGAACAGTGTACATGACTTTATACATTTTCTTTTCTGTTTTTTTTTTTTTTGAGAGAAAGAAGGACAGTGAGAGAGACAGAGACAGAGAGAATCAATGTTTATTGAGTTTTTCACGTGGCTTTTGTTGCTCTGACACTTAGTTGCATGCGTGGGTGCTAGGGTTTGAACCCATGTACCTGCACATGCCAGGCAAGTGCTGTAAGCGCCGTAACTGCTGAGCCACCTCTCCAGCCCCGACTTTATTCATTTTCATCGTTTGTGTAGGCAACCACAGATGCACTGTTTTGGGTGTGACCTTTTATTCTTTTTTTTAAGAAAAGGATTTATTTAAAATGTAAAAGCTAGAAACTGAATTGTGATGGTAGAAGCAGGCAGATAAAAATAAATATCATAGGCAGTTAAGACCAAATCCCATGCCTTCTTGTCGAGGTTGCTTCAGAAACTGGAAATGGACCATCAGGAAGCAGAGCCCCTGGGTTCTTGCTTATGCACCAGAAAAGACTGAGAGCTGGGGCTACAGAGAAACACTTCTTCCTTGGTGCTTTGTTTTCCTGAGTTTGCTTAAACTTCCCAACATCACCCAGGACAACATAAAAGGACAAATGCACCAGACAATCACACTGCAGAGGGCCACCATCCTACGAAGTGAAGTGCAAGGTCAGGCACTCCAACACTTGCACACTGTCACTGATCTGAACAGACCTAAGCGATGCACTCCAAAGAAGGTGATGTCCCCAGGAAGGGAACACCAAAAGTGAGATTGGCCTTATCATTTGTGCAATGTGTTTAGCTATAATGAATTTTTTTCCTCTTTAATAATTCACTTGATACTTTTTTTTTTCATTTTAGGTTAAAAATACCAATGGGTTTCCATTCTATGATGACGATCCTTGAAAGAAGCTTTCCATTGGCCAAAAGGATATTTCATGGGCAGCTGGCTGTGCAGAAGGAGCCTTTATCTTTAGATTGCACATGGCTACCTGACCCTCTGGTATCACCAGCACACAGTGCTGCTTCCAAAACACAGCTGCCTTCAAACATGCTACCTAGGGCTTTCAATGAGCAAATAAAATTCCAGGGGCAGGGAGCCAACCCACAGCAAAACTCCCTGCAATTCAGACCTGCTGTGCTTTACCTTTCCTACCCTTCGGTAACGCAGTGAGCTTGCTTATGCTGCAAAAGTCAAACATGCACGTGAAAGGACACAGCGATGTGGGAAAGAGCAGTTGGGGTACACCGTGCTTCTGATGCTTGCATTATAGATTGCTCTATTCTCGATTATTTCCATGCAACGCACTTAAGTTTCTGTTCGTAAAAATCAAAATTAATACATAATATTTTTCTTCCCACCCTTAGCCCCATCTCTAAATGCTGATGATTCTCATTGGCGGATGAACTGTTCCTGGTATCAGAAAAGACCTGGACTAGAATGCCAGGAAGCCAGCTCCCTCCCCTCCTTGGATGTGATCTTGGCAAGGCTTTAATCCCTCCAGTCTGCTAAATGGGGACAGTGACAGAGCTCCAGGAATGAAATGAGAACCACATGAGGAAAGGGAAGCATGGAGCAGGGGCCCAAACACCAAGCAGGCATCTAGTGAGCAGAAATTAACCAGTGGGGCAGAAGAGAACAAGAAAATATCCACTAAGACTATTTTTCGTCCTAAAACAATTCTGCTAGTTGAGAACATGTTTGGAGATCCATAGCCTATTCCCGTGTATGTTTTTCTCAACAATGAATGTTTTCAATATTCCTGGCTGAGATCTGCACACACATAGTAGTCATAAATAACATTCTTGAAGTCCAGATTTCCTTTCCTTCCTTCCATGTTCACATTTCCAAGACCCCTCCCTATATTATACATCCTGCTTTCCTCTGAAGCATTCAGTAATTACCTTTTCAAATTCCATTAATGAGGAGGAAAATGTGCTAAGTTGTGCAAACTGTGCCAATAGCTTTGAAATGTTTAAAATGAGAGACACCAATTGAACCCAGTTGAATATTTTCCTGTCTAAATGTCTAACTTCTACCTTGGGGGGCTAGATCACATCAGCCATGAAAGATGAGATAATAGTGCAAGGGTGCGTCAGGGCCCAGGTGGAGCTGAGGTTTCCTGTTGCTCAGCCCACTCACTGTGAGTCTGCAGGTGGGGTCCTCTCTGAGGTCACTATGAATCACCCAGATGCAGGCCTGCTGCGAGCAGAGTCTTGCTGGCCCAAGGTGAGTCTGTTAGGACTTGCTTTATGGGAAGAAGAAGGAAAGTGAATTTTTTTTTTTTTGAGAGGGACAGTGAGAGAAAGAAAGAGAGAATCAACTTTATTTAGTGACTTTCGTTGCTCCAACACTCTGTCATGTATGTGATGCTGGGGTTTGAACTCGCGTCCTTGCACATGCCAGGCAAGCACTGTAACTGCTGAGCCACTGCTCCAGCCCCAGGAAACTGAATCTTTAAGATGTATGCAGAGGTTCTCTTGAGGATTTGCTCAAAAGTAGGAGCTTCTCAACACATGCTTTTGTTTGTCTGTGAAGAAGGAACCTGGAGAACAGCAAGGATTACTTCTAAAGCCAAATCCAATCTTTAACACAAAATCTAGAACAGTCTAGCATTGGATTTGGGAAAAGGACCTGTGTCTATCATCAGCTCCGATTTGCAGATTTAGGTGTCGGTTTTAAAAGGACTCTGAACTTCTCTTTCCCATTTATGAAAGCAACGATGCTTATGGAGCAGGTTTTCAGTCCCTGTTTCTGTCCATCACCAGTTTTCCCAGGACTGGTAACCTTGCAGCCTTCGTGGGTGTGGCCATGTTTTTAGCTTTTGACTCAATTAGTTCAAGTTGAAATTCTGACCCTTGAAATTAAAGAATTCCTATTAACATGACCAGATGACTAATCCCTCCAATGAAAGGAGCATGGTGAATACTTTATATGATAGAGACAGGCAAATTGCTTTCATTAATCAGTTTCTAGAAAATAATTTGAAATGACAAGCAATGCGGCTGTTGTCTCTACTTGACAGGCTACATAACTCGTGAAAGGAGTGACCCAGCTGTCGTTAACAACTGACTTCCTCTGTGAAGCTAAGTTTCAAAGCTGCTTCAGTTATTTCCTAATCATCAAGCCCGGTGACTATTTTCTTCCTTTCCTTAGGTTGCAAGTTACCTTCCCCAGCCGTGTTTGTAATCAGCTCCTCGAGGGATTCTGTCCCATCGATCACAAGTTCCCATCAACTAGAACTCATCTTTTTGTATCTTCAAAGTCCATCTTCTCTGCTGTCTTCCACACAATATCCTCCACCCCCCCCCCATATTAATAGGAAGAAGAGGGGGTGAAAAGCTCCCCCAAATCTCATTCTCCTCATGCAGCAAAGATAAAATTGCTTCCACCCTCTGCCATAAAACTCTGAAAAGGATGACGGTGCCAATGACGTATTCAAGAATGGAACAGATCCGAGCTTTATGGGTTGCAGTGATGTAATATAGCGAACGAACGTATATAATTTACTGCCCAATCTGTGCTAAAATTTGCTCTTCTATAAAATGGAAATAATAATACACATACTTACTAGGGTCCCAGTGAGGAGACCATACACGCCAGGTGTTTAGCAGAATATCGGAAACACAGCCGACTCCCCCATGGGCATCCTCGTCATCACCATTACTACACCCCATCCCCGTTTCTCAGCTGGCTGCCTTTTTCCTTAACATACTGGGCTCTGTCTCTTCTCATCTCAGTCTCTTCAACTGGCCAGTTCTAATTAGTGAACCCATTTCTCCTGTTTTCCAAGGCCTTTTGTCATTTGCCTTCCTACTTCACTGTCTCCTTCAGCGCAGTTGATCGTGGGTTCTCTTCCTCGGTGGAGAGCAGGGCTGGGGAGCAATGGAATCTAGAACCTAAGTGTGGATGGTATTTGTTGGGCAGGGGGAGGTGTGGGCAACAGGCTTCTCACCGTGGAAGCCAGCTTTTACTTGGCACCATGGAGTAAAGAGATAGAAGGGGTTGTAGGTGAAGTCTTCATCCATTCACTATTCAATATTACCACACTTGCTCTTGGACCCAATCACAATTAGATGCTATAAAAATTCAAATTTGATGATGCATTGATTAAAACTTGAGATGCACCTCAAGGTTAGATTTTACCATGTTGTATTTAGGTTACTTTCACACTATTGTAATTAGTAGCGTAATTGCTGCGAAGTAAATACATGACTTATTTCTTGATTCTGTGCCATCCTTCTTCCATTACAAATTGCCCTTTAGTTGCCTATCCATTTCTGCTATCTTCCAGAATTCTATCATTTTAATTTCTGTATATATTATCACAACCTTAATTACTGTCTCCTTTGAAGTCAGAACAGGAAAACCCTCACATCTGGGTGTATCCTAAGCAGGCAAGTTTCTCCATTCTTCTGGGTGGTCTGTTTGACTCTGGAAGATGAGGCCTGATGCATTGCATTGTGTTGAGTGATTAGAATAATTATTCAGCCTTTGTTCAAACTCTTCTTCTAGGGGCTGGAGTGGTGGCTCAGCAGTCGGAGCGCTTGCCTGGCATGCGCAAGGACATAGATTCGAACCCCATCACCACATACACAACAAAGTGTTGGAGCAAAGAAAACCACGTGAAAAACTAAATAAAATTGATTCTCTTTCTCTCTCTCTCACTGTTCCTCTATCTCTCTAAAGAAGAACAAACTTGTCTTCTAGTGTTTCCGAATCAATCTTAATCCTGATACAATTAAATAGTAAAGATCTCCTTTCTTCTTTGGTCTTTCATGTGAACTACTCCTTCCTGAAACATCTTCTAAGGGGTGGGTCATCTGCCTTCTGAAATGTTCCTTGACATCAAGAACCAGGCCTTTTCATCTTTGAAGCCCAAAGTCTTTTATGAAGAGGATACTTAATGGTTTGATGTTCCAGGTAGAAGCAGGGAAATATGCTAAGGGATTTTGCAGAAGGAAAAAAGAACTTCTATTGTAACAAAGGCTGGTACCAGAGAGTCAGACGCAGGGGGATTGTGAGCCAACAAAATCTGATACTAGTCTACCTCCTTTTCCTCTTCACAGCAGTTCAGCAGAGCACAGGACCTCCTTTCCAGCATGGCCCTCTCTTTGCACATGTGCCCTGTGCACTAGGATTTGGGAAGTGGACTTGCAATGTTGAGATATGAGAAAGACATTGTGTCTGCATTTTCAATTCTGATAATCTCATTTGAACTTTTGTACCACCCAGTGAGGCAGATGGATTAGATAAAACCCCATTCCAAAACAAAGAAATTAAAAATGTAAACAGGTCAGCAAAATTCCACAAGATTATTCTGATAGTAGCTGAAAACCAGTTGGCAGTCAGGTCTCCAGACTTCATATCCAATCATGTGAAACTGCCACTGTCATAGAATTTTTTTAGGGTATTGCTCTACGTTAGGTGTAACAATAACAGCAGCTATGTTTTCTTTTTATAAATGTAAAGGTACTTTCATGTATATTATCTACTTTCAAAACAGGAATAGGGGCTGGAGCGGTATTTCAGCAAGTGGAGCGCTTGCCTGGCGTGCAGGTTCAAACTCCAGCACCACGGACACTAGTAGGTGTTGGAGCAACGAAAGCCACGTGAAAAACTAAATAAAATCGATTCTCTATTTGTCTATTACCCTCTCCCCTTCTCTCTCTTTAAAACAAAACAAAATAGGAATAAATTCCAAGCCACCAACTCTACCATTAAGAAACAAACTTTCTAGCAAGTAGATATGCTTACCTGATGTACTTATTCTACACCTCAGTAATTGCCTCACAGTTCTCCTAAAAGTTCAGGTGAACCTGTTTTATCAAAATGTTTGCACTCTTGGGACTGGAGTGGTGGCTCAGCGGTTTCGGCGCTTGCCTGGCAAGCATGAGGACCCAGGTTCAAACCCCAGCACCACGTACACAACTAAGTGTTGGAGCAACTAAAGCCATGTGAAAAACTAAATAAAGTTGTTTCTCTCTTTCTCTGTCTCTCTCACTGTCCCTCTCTCTTTAAAAAAAAAAAGTTTGCACTCTTAGAATATATCTGGAAACAGTATGTTAGGTGGCTAAGCTCATAATAACCTCAACATGTATGAATTTTTACACAAACAGGGGGATCATTGCCTAGGGTACCCGGAGGCATAGGGAGAGGGGCAGGGTGGGGGGAGGGATTAGGAAGGATACCTAGGAGACTGGAGGGTAGGAATATGGGGGAATCATCTCAGAAGGAGATCCCTGACCTCCACTAGAAGTCCATTTAACACAGGGGTTCTTTTGGGGGAAACATAGAACCATGGGGAACCCAAGGGGGACACCCATGACATGGCATCAGCCTTGGCTAACTATGTAAATACACATTTGTTCTTGATTGTTTGATAATGATTCCCCCTCAATTGTAACTCCATATTCAACTAATAAAAAAAAAATCAAGGTTAGCTGGGCACGGTAACACATATGCCTGCAATCTCAGCAGCTCAGAAGGCTTAGGGCAGGAGGATCACAAGTTAAATGCCAGGCTCAACAACTTAGCAAGACCCTGTATCAAAAAAAAAAAAAAATAAAAATAAAAAAGGGAAAAAAATGTTTGCATCTAAACCCCACAGCAGCATTTTGATCCTCCAAGTAGGCAACCTCATGGTTGGATGAATTCTGGTGTGGAATTCCCACTTGAAAACCATAGAACACTCCAGTATACTACACACAGCCCCTTGAGGGTAGAGAAGCATCTTGTGTATCTATATCCATAACCCCTTGCACTCTGTCCAGAACACTCTGCATCTTTAATACATGTTGAATGGATGAGAGGATGAATGATTGTGGTCTTTTGCAGAGATCCACTCTCCGAAGATCCACCAGTCAACTACCTAAGCAACTCAAGCTTGGAGTTTTATTGTTGCTTGTAATCCTGGAGCCCAAATGCAAGATAATTACAATCTAATCTGGAAAGCCAAGAGAGATTCAGTAGCAAATTTGGGGGCATTAGAGTAGAAAGCCAGGAAAGGTTTAATGTAACAATGATCATGGCCACAGATGCCCTTAGGCCCAGCTCTGACCAGACGACATGAAATACATCTAAAGCCACAGATGATCTGGGGAAGTGCCTCCCGAAAGGGAAGGATGGAAGAAAGACAGGCACTGAGGCAAGAGGCGTCCTCTCAGATGGCTATGTATTTTTTCTGCCTGAAAATAATTAGGCAGTTTTAGTTGGTATTTCACCTCCTACATCACAAGGAGGAAATGGCATCTTTGTGGTAGTGTTAGGGCCTGTTTGTGCTTAATTTTTATAGAAGTTAGTACTAAAAAGAGGATTGAGTCAAGCCAATATGGGAAATTCAAATTCCATGAAAATCACACAGTCATATTTCTCTTTTATATGAGGAATTTCCCCAAGGAACACGAAGAAGCATCTCTCTTACTGGACTGCATGTACAAAAGCCCAGGGGTAGGAAGCAACAGACACTGAGAAATGGTAAGTAGTTCAGTGTGCAGGGGACTTGGGACACATGGGGGGATGTGGTGGGAGAGCTGGGGAAAGGGAGGGGCCGAGCTATCATCTGTGCAGTGGCCACAGGCCCTGCCCTACTGTGCTTGACCGCTGCCCTCCCCATCTAAATAACTGATGGCCCATGGCCTAAGGGACCATCTTCACCAGCCTTAAGCTTTAGAGATATTGGCTGTTTCTTTAGATTTTCTGTGTCTTCTCATGCCAGCCACTGTAGATGTGAGAAGAGAGGAGCGGGGCTCTGAAGTCATTTTCAGGAGTCTCCATGGGAAATGTGACCCCCCTACACCAGTAGGCCAGTCTAAGTTCATTCAATTCCAGGACCTCCTTATGTTTAGGGAGAATGAGAAGAGGAAAAGAAGCAGCAATTAGTGTTCAACTATTGCAGGACCTATCTATGTGGCCAGTCTCTCTCTCTCTCTCTCTCTTTTTTTTTTTTTTGTCTCTCCCCAGTAATGGCCTTGACCTAGCTTGGAAGGAGAAGCTTTAAACTTGCTGCTTGTAGGTAGTTACAGTTAAATTAAAGTTGGTAGGTACTTTCTGGAGCAGTGGTACATGTCTGTAATTCCAGTGACTTGGGAGACTGGGGTAGGAGGATCACAAGTTTGAGGCCAGCCTAAGCAACTTATAAGACCCTGTCTCAAAATAAAAAATAAAAAGGGCTGGAAATGAGCTAATGTGTAGAGTGCAGACTGGGTTCAATCCCTAGTACCAAAATAGAAAAAAGCTAAAGAACAAAAGTTGGAAGGTATTAATTGAACATACTTGCCTTAACAGCTGGAAACCAAGGACTGCAGAGGGCATGCTCTTTTTGATCCATGCCCTTTTGTGGTTAAGGTTGGCCAATTTGTCTCAGAGATGCTAGAAAGAAAAGTACCAGTCACGGGTGAGCGTGACGTCATACAACGTGTGAACCTAATGCCCGTGAGACAGACATGATAGAGCTCTTCACCTTATCAATGGGAGGAACACTGATTGGTCTTGAAAGCTTGATGAGGTGCAACATGGACAGGAATTTCTTGGCAAGCTCAGCAGATGCTGAAGAGGTCAAAGTTTCAGCTGCCACTCAACTCAGTTCTGGGCACATCAGGAAAACCCCGGACCCACCCTCGGAGCAGGTCAGATGGTCTTCTCTGAGCTCTTAGGAAGGAGCCGAGTGGGCTGGGTTGCAAAGAATCGAAGTTGAGAGCTGGAATTTGAGGGGGTTTTCAGACCGTGTGTCTTTCGTTTCACAAGGTTTGCCAAGCAGTGTCTGGGATTATGCATCCTGTCATTTGGGTGTGGGGATGGGTTGAACACAGCACAGGGAAAAACAATTAGAATTTCAAGTCAGGAGATTTCAACAGATTGACAGAACAAACCTAAAAATTCACTTTAAGATTCCTGTCTCATTTGGCTCTTTACCTTTAGATAGAGAGATTTCATTTTAGACATCAGTGAGAAAAATCTATAACACTAATCAGAAATGCAAATGAAAACTACATTAAGATTTCACCTCATGCCAGTCAGATTGGCAAAAATGAAGAAAATAAACAATAATAGATGCTGGAGGGGTTGTGGAGAGATAGGCACACTAGAACACTGTTGGTGGAGCTGCAGACTGGTACAGCCCTGGAAAGCAGTGTGGAGAATCCTCAAAAAACTAGGGATGAGCCCACCATATGATCCTGCTATTCCTCTCCTGGGTATTTTTCCAGGGAATTTAGAATCAGCACATTACAGCAACACAGCAAAATCTATGTTCATAGCAGCTCAATTTACAATAGCTAAATTATAGGAAACAATGCAGATGTCCCTCACTGGATGAATGGATCCAAAAACTGTGGTACTTTTATACCATGGAATTTTACACAGCAATTAGAAACAATGATACTGCAGCCTTTGAAGGTAAATGGATGGCTATGGAAGAAATCATGCTGAGTGAAATCAGCATAACCCAGAGAACCAAGGGTCGAATATCTTCACTCATCTGTGGAGGCTGGAGCTAGACCGTGGCCAGTGTCAAAAATGGTCTACTCTCATGTATTAAACCCAGAAAAGGTGTAGTGATGTACAACCTAAGGCATTCATAGAGATGTATTAGGAAGGAGGGGTAGGGGTTGGGGGGGAAGAGTGGGATATTGGGGGGGGCTCTAGCAGGTAAATCTAATTTTCAGAATATATATATATATATATATATATATATATATATATGTAATATTGTTTCGTTGGAAGCATTTTTTGATTGTTCAACAAATACATTTCTTAATTAAAAAAAAAAAAAGAATACACAACAAGATGAGGTGGAGAAGTGGTTTTAAATCCAGTCACTGTTAGTTGCCTGGAAGAGAAAGTCACCTATGGAGTCCGCAGAATGAGAACTGGATGCATCTAACAGAAGACCAACCTGGAAGAAAAAGCATGAATGGGGCCACTGTACTTCAGACCAGTGCCACACTGCCCTCCTGTACGGGTGGGGTGAAGACACACCTGGTCTGTCGCACCGACTGCTGCTTCCCCGCACCCGCCTCCAGGCGCTTTTGCTTTCTCTCTTCCTCCTCATTTCTCTAAATCCAACACTTTTGCAAGGCCTAACTCAGGCTTCCCCTCCCCAGAAAGTGACCCAGCACACACATCCACAAATACCTGCTGAGATCCTACATATAAGTAGACACTGGACATAGCCCTAAAAAAGGGCACTGTCCCTGCTGTGAGAAGAACATGGTCTAATCCAGGGACTTTTTAAAAGAGAGATGGACAGTGAGAGAGAGAGAGAGAGAGAGAATCTATTTCATTTTTTTCTGTTTTTCATTGCTCTGACACTTCGTTGTGTGTGTGGTGCTGGGGTTCAAACTGGCATCCTCGTGCATGCCAGGCAAGCGCTCCAACTGCTGAGCCACCACTCCAGCCCGCTTTCATGATTTTTTGATAGTGATACAGTAAGAAATGTATGTTTAAAATACTGTCTGCATGAAAGTTTCATGATATCTTCTATCTGCAAAGGATGCTGGCGTAACTCACCGCTGTGATTTCACAGTCCTTATGAAGTCTTGACTTACAGTTTAAAATACTGCTCTTGCTGAGATACAGTCAGGGCAGCATTCACATAAATAAACCATTGCACTATTGTGGTAGAAGCACATGCTGTTCTCCCTTTATTGTCCGCCACTGTGTCTGCGGGACTCACATTACCTAGCCAGTGAAAGGCTCCCTGACCTGTGCATCTCCGTACCCTTCCTCTATCCCTCATCCCTGATCCGGGACCCACAGAGAATGAAGTAAATATGTTGTTGCTGATAACAACATGTTACTGTCGGTGATTTTGCTAGTTCAGCCCCTCCCAGGAGCAGATCTGTGAGAGGATCAGATGTGTGAGAGACTTATTGGTGTCAGTGCCTGTGAAGGATGACAGAGGATGGAGCAGGAGGCAGGGAGAGCTTTTAGCTACAGCCCAGGCCTGACAGCTGTGAAGAGGCAGGGAGGGGAGGAGAAGGGGTCAGGAAGAGTCTTGGGCTGCAGCACAGCTGCCACACCGATGGGATGTCCCCACACCAAAGTCCCTGCCTTACAGGGACGCACCCACCTTCATAGTCCTTCCCTGGTTCATCAGTGGCTGGGAGCAGCCTGTAGGATGTGAGGCCTCATCACGAACATGGTGGGGGATTCCGAAGGGCAGCCCCTGGGCTGTCAGTCAAAACAGCTCCCTGTGGAGGTCCAGTGGTGCATGTTCAAGGTCGCCACAAAATGAAATATTATTGCTATCATAGGCTTGCTTTTCCTTTTCAGCTAGAAGGGTTAAGAAATAATAAAACAATAAAAGTCTAGATGTGTACATGTCATTTCCTGTTTTACCTTGGTAAGTTCTTCCCTGGTGGCCTTCTTAGGCTGTAGGGATCGGGCCCTCTCTGGCAGCCATCCCTCCACTATCTAGCTGTCCTATCATGGGAGAAGCTTAGGAGTTCCTCTTACGTCATCTTTCTAGGGAAGGGGGTTTGTGCTCAAGAAAGTAGGTCAATAAGGGCCCTCAAGAAGGGCTGCTGACTCCTGAAGAGTGCTGTCATTTCAGTTGTGAGCATCCCCCAAAGGCTGGAGGTACTGGGAGGTGGTGGATGCCATAAGAAGGGGGGTCTAATATGAGGTCATTGAGTTGTTGGGGATTGTGTTTTTGAAGGAGAGTGCGGGACTCTGGCCTCCACCCCACTCTCTATCTTTTGCTTCCTGGCAGTTAGGTGAGCAGTTTTGCTTGGACATGTGTTCCCACAAAAATATGTTACCACAAGTCCGAAAGCAATGGGATCAATAGATCTGAAACTGTGAGCAAAAATAAACCTTTTTTCTTTGTAAGTTGTTTATTGTAAGTGTTTGTTATAGTGACAGAAAGCTGACTAACACAAAGAAAATTGGATCCAGCTCTATACCTGGAGACATAAAATGAATTATTTTGTACTAGTGACTCAGTTTTCTTCTTTTATATGCATTGAAGTCCCAGACCGCCATAAACAAGACCTCTTAATGCTCTGAACTTAAGTATGGCACAGTTCATATACCCACTCCTCAGTATGTAGCCAACAGAATTGAAGTCAGCATACTTCAGAGATATATGTCTATCCATGTTCATCAGAGTGTAATTCACAATAGCCAAGTTAGGAAGCCAGCCTCGAAGTCTGTTAAGAGATGAACGAATAAAGAAAATATGGCACATACACAATGGAGTTGTATTCAGCCATACAGAATGGAATTTTGTCTTTTATAGGACAATGGATGAAACCAAAGAGGTTTGTGTTACGCTGACAAGCCAGACTCAGAAAGCAAAGTATTGTATGTTTTCCCTCACATATGGAAGTTGGAGAACAAAGAAAGGGTGTGTGTCAGGAAAGCTGAAGGCAGCCAGCAGGAGGAAGCAGGTGTGGACAAGGGGAGGCACTGGGGAGTGAGATTGATCCTGTGTGATCAGCATGTACCAGTGAAAACTGCAAGAGGGCACGTGGCCTAGCTGACTCATAACGGACAGCGCAGCGGGCAAGGTCCACCTCCGTGACTGCTCTGGTAGGCCAAGGGGCACCTTCATCTTTTGCGATTGGATGGCTAACAACTTTCCCAAAGCAAGCCTAGTGCTCGTGACATCACTACCCATGAGTAAGTGCTGAAAGGACAATGGTCAAGGTTAAATAACGACTACACTTAGTGTTCTGAATTCTGCTTAGCAGACCTCAGAGCCTGAACATAATACCAGTAACTCTCAGGACGGTCCTTGAAAAGAGTTGGTGAATATGTGCTTCGCTAGTTTGGAAAAAGATGACTTGCAAATTCAGACTAAATCACTCAATCAAATGGTGATTCACTGTTCGTTTCATGTTGCCCCCAGAAAAGAGAGGTAGGGTCTCTGGGTGCATCACACTGAGGCTCAATCCAGCTGGCAACTGCTAGACTTTGCTTCAGGTCGTCAAACTGAATTAGAACCCATCCACCCCACTCTTCAGCTTGATTTTGATGGAGGATCACTTTCTCTGTCTTGCTGTCTCTGTGCATGGGTCAGACTTGAAACTGTACATAATAGGTGCATCGTTTTAATCACAATGGGTGACTCTGGGGACATCAGACTTCAGAAGAACAGCTGATCTTTTGAATATGGGTAATAGCTGCTTCAGAGCAGAGAGATTGCCTGAAACACCTTTTCCATGAAGTTGGTCAATACCCTGGTTCACAGTAACTCAAGAAGTTTGCAAGGACCTGTTTGGGTTCAATACAACTAAATCTCAACTTGGATTCATAGCAAGAAAGGGATTTAACATTAGTGGGATAAGAGGCTCTATTTGGGGCTGGAGTGGTGGCTCTGTGGTTGCAGCACTTGCCTGGCATGCACAAGGATGCAGGTTCAAACCCCAGCACCATGTACACAATGAAGTGTGGGAGGGATGAAAGACAGATGAAAAACAGAATGAAATTGATTCTCTCTTTCTCTCTCTTCCTCTCATTGTCCCTCTCTCTTGAAAGAAAGAATAAAAGAGAGAGAAAACAAAAAAAGAAGGTTTATTTGTTCTATCCTTAAAGCTAGCTTTCTGGTTAACAGTCATTGACTTCCTAAAATTATCCTCAGATTTCTAGGGGACTTTTTCTCTGCTACCCAGGAGAAAAGGGGCTGGACTATGCCAGGGGCTTCTGGAGCAGCCACTCCAAGGCCAGCACCTGCGCTCACTGTATCCCATCATCCTCTGGAGATTTGTTTTCTGATTCAGGTTCCAGGATGTGGGAACTCTCTTTGGCTTTGCCCACCTGTCCCCGAAGCTTCCTCAGTTCTTCCCCCTGCACTCACCTTTCTTCCCCAGCCTTTGGGTGGGGCCCAACGTGGCCCAAAAGGGTCTCAGATTTTGTTGGGAGGCAGATTGCATGATTGTTTCAGTCACCTTCAAGTAGAAGGTGAGCTTTGGCATTCGTATTTTCCTCCTGAAAGGTGCCTGCTTTCTGTGTGTCACCTGCAGAGGAAACCTGTAGCCATTCCAGGCGAGTGCTGAGGATCGCCCAAGCCCATGTTGTATGCAGGACAGATACAAGAGCGCTTGTGTTGGGGAGCATCGAGATGTCAGGGGGGCTGCTGGGGCCCATGTTCACTGACATTCCCCCAGTGGCTTGGGAAGCAGTCCTCTGCAAAAACAGACAGGGAGCCAGGTTAACTATTTCCTAATTTCTGGCCTGTATAATTGCCACATCATACAGAGGCCTTGGTTTTCTGCAACACCGTCACAGATGGAAAGCATAGATTTGGTACTTGGATTGGGGGGGGGGTACTGACTTCCTGAGCTCCTCCTCTGCTGCAAGTATAGTTTAAGGGCCAGAGAGGCTAATGAGAAAGTGACCAGATGGTTCAGGCCCCTTGGGAGGATACCAGTAGGGGGTGGGGTGGAGAGCAGTAAGCCAAGGCCACTGTAGCTTTATAAAGGGGGTGGGGGAGAGAGCAACAATGTCAGCAAACAGTTCTGTGGCTTCATAAAGATAGTTAAAAAGTAACAGAACTTGCTCAAGAAGAGGGAAGGGGAGGGGGGCATGTGGTGGTACCAGAACCGGCTAAACAACTTTCTTTAGCAATTTAATGTTCCATGTTTCTACCTGGCTCAGTCTGCAACTTTCCAGAGAGCTGTAAGGAGCATTATTGTTAGGACTTAACACTGCAGTTTGTCCAGTATGTTCCCTGTGCCAGGCGCTATTTGCTGGCCTGGGTTAATTCTTTTCATTCTCTTCGATCTCAGGGTTGGCACCCTTCTTTTCATCCTCCTATTACAGATGACTGGAGGAAATTGAGGCACAAAGAAGTTAAGCAATTTGATAAAGGACCAAAAGTGTGCCAAGCAGTGGAGCTGGTTGGAACCCAGACATTGTATTCTTGGAGCAGTCTGCATAAAGCCATTCTGCCACTTCAGCAGAGTGTGTGTCTTGGGAAAAGGGGAGGGGAGATCAGAAACACAAGGGCTTCAGTTAACCCCCTGCAGACTAACGCCCCCCACACCAAATCAGCCAAACACTGCCACCTCAGTCTTCTGGATTGGAGTTTGGCTTGCTCGCTCATCAGGTGACAATGATACACGCAGGCCTTTGTCGCAAGCATCCCAAGACGGCTACCAAAGTCCAGACCTCCAGCACTGTGTTGCACCAACCTGACTGAGACCAGAGCTCATGCAAAGCCTCCCTGGGCACAAGGGTTTTGGCTCGAACCCTGGATGCATCTCCTCTCAATAGGAACTGGGCAGGAGAATGACACCCTGGCTTGCAGGAGGGACAGTTTGCTTCCTAACTTCTTTTTCAGCTGAGCAGGCTGGGTTGGCAGGTGTAACAGGATGTCCCCACTTGCTGTCCCGTTTCCTACCTGGCTGTGGAGGATACCACTAACTGTTCTTCTGAGCATTTTACAAAGAGATCCGAGGCACACCTGGCTGGTGCTGTGGGGGAAGGAAATTAAAATCCAGTAGGTTTTTCCCTGGGAGACTGCAAGCATGTGCTAACGTTGCCAGGAAACTTCCAGCTTGCTTCTCCTGACAAGTGAGAAGTGACCCAAAGACCTTCAAGACAGACTCAGAGCAAATCACCTCTTTTTAGGGAACATGAGGTGTTCCTAGTTGAGATCAGTTCTTCCTTCTTTAACTGTGGGCTAACAGGGACTGTTATACCCATTTTACAGAACAGGAAAGTTAGAGTACCCCTTTGCAGAGGAGCTGACTCCTCAGAGGACTCTGCGAATGTGAGAGGCACTGGGGAGCCCATGGCCCTTGAGGGCTGTGGATGCTTCTGAACAACACCAACAGCAGCCTTGGGACTCCACACTTACAACCTCTCTCAGCAGGGTGCTTTGTTTTTCTAGTTTGAAGCCGATTTGAAACAAACACATAGAACAAAACCATGATTTTCCCTGTTGAGCAGTCTAAAAAAACTGGTAAGGATACAAGGGGGCCTTGTTACCTGGACCATGGTCTGAGGGAAAGCTCCTCACCCGAAGAGGACTCTGGAATCAAAGGTCCCTTTCACCAGGACTGGCACAGCCTTGGCGATGGATCCGAAAACTAATAAAAACCCAGTGCTCTCAAGAGTCAGCGGGGCCTCTCAAAGCAGGCCAAGAGCAGCCAAATCTCCTAGCAGCCCCCTCTGCAGCCTGCCAGCCTTGTGTTAAGCCCCCTTTAAACTTTCGTCACCAATGTGAGTGAGGGATGGGTGAAGAATGTCAAGTGGTGGAGGCACTTGGGAGCTGTGCTCATCCGTGGAGCTGAGGTGTGTCGTTGATCTCACCCCAGAGTCTGGGGATGGGGTCTAGGTGTGTGCATTTCTAGAAAGTTCCCAGGAAATGCTAGGGAGCACATTTTTGAGAACCACTCAACACAAACCACAGGGATCCCCTATCTTCTCATCTGTGGAGCCAAGGTGTGTTTCCTCTTAATTCTTTTGTGGAGCAAAGCAGTTGGGCAGATGAAGCATTATTGTGTATGGGAAGGTCTGGGATCAGGACCTGGGTTTGAATCTTGGCCTCATTTTATAGCTATGTGGTCTTGGCCAAATTACTTAACCTCTCTACCCGAAGTTCCCACTATATCAAATACATTTTCTTTTCCTTTTTTTTTTTTTTTAAAGAGAGAGGGACAGTGAGAGAGACAGAGAAAGAGAGAAACAACTTTATTTAGTTTTTCACATGGCTTTTGTTGCTCCAACACTCAGTTGTGTACATGGTGCTGGGGTTTGAACCCGGGTCCTCATGCTTGCTAGGCAAGCGCCGAAACCGCTGAGCCACCGCTCCAGCCCCAAATACTAACATTTTCTGAGAGCATCCTCTCTACTAGGCACAGTTCCAAAGTCATTACTATTTATTTGTTGGTCCCTTCAAGACTATGAAGTAGGTACAGATGAGGAAATTTACAGATAAGGAGATTGAGGCACAGGGGAAGGACCATAATAGGAAATATTTCATGAAATTATTGTGGGGATTTGATGAAATAATCCACACTAAACTTTAGTTTGAGCATCTAAAAATGTCATTTACTCTTTCTGTGAAAACGAGGACCTGCCTGGAGAAGCTGCTCTCCTTTCTAATGAGACCTTCAAGGATTTGCCTAATAAGATGAACCATGTTCTTTCTTCTGAGTCCATATGGGAGAAAACCCACCAATCACATCCCAGATCCTGACCCTCATATAAACTGTGCAGTGTGGTGGTCCCAGTTGCTAGTGAGGCTGAGGCAGGAACATCATAAATTTGAGGCCAGCCTTGGCAACTGTTATAAATGAAATCAAACACGTGGTCTGGTGTGGGTGAGCAAGGCAGAAATTTTACTTCGAAAGAAAAATGCGTCCCTCGCAAGGGAGTGAGGGGTTTTTAATGCTGACCTGACGCAATACTGCCCTTCGCCCTCATTGGAGGAGCTCAGGTGCATAGTGTGTGCGATTGGCTGTGATTAAGTGGAGGCGGGTACAAGAGGAAGTGGGCAGCAACTGGGAGATAATGGGGGTGGGGGTCCCCGCACAAGTGGCGAGGGTAGTAGGGATTCCAAGTTCCCCAGAAGAAGATGGCTGGGTACCGGAAGGGGTCCTTGGAAAGAGGTGGGCAGACACAGGTGAGGGAGTTACTATCTTCAAAGGGGGAGGAGGATCTAAATTGGAGGTAGTAGATTATACATCACAATCTTTCAAGTTTGACAGAAAAGACACACATCTTACACAACTTAGTGAGACCTTGTTTTAAAATAAAATTATAAAAATAAGGGGGATGTAGCACAGTAGTAGAACATTACTGGGTTCAATCTCCAGTATTTAAAAAACAAATAAACAAGCAAAAAAAAAAAAACAAAACCAAAACTCTCCTACAACAGATGAGTTCTCCTGCAGACATTCTGTCTCCAAGGAGCTGCTACAAGTTCTAGAGGTGACAAAGGGAAGGCGTGGTGAGGAAGGTTGTACAATAGCAATGGTGCTTGTGCTAGGTTAAGCAGGAATGAGACCTGACCGGCAGGCAGTTTGCAAGCTCAGCAGACCAAAAGAGGAAAGGGAGCGGGCTGGTAGAGTGCTCCAACCCCGCCCCCCCCAACACACACACACAGCTGCGCCAGCACTTTCCAGGATGATTGACACCTGCTGGTGGCCTTTGTTTTTCTACCAGAGCTGGCTAGTAAGGGATGGGGACAGGCCACAGTTTTTTCTGACCTTGACACATTTTAAGCTTTCTTTTCACAGATGAGGGCAGCGGCCTGGTAAACCTAGGTTGAACGTGAATACTAATTAGTATTTAATCGCCATCATTAAGTGGAGTGAAAAGCTGAAGACTGAGCCTTCAGAACTTTCTGGCTATATGTAAACTATTCTGAGATGCAGGAATCTTCATCCAGTTCCAATCCGGGTGTTCTTTCACCTCCCAACACTCTGAGCCTCTTTCTGTCCCCAACCCTGCTCTAGCTTTGGATCAGCAAATACTGCCCGGGCCTTGCTATGCTACCTCCCCTAGATGGATCCTTGACTCCTTTTCCCAACTCCACCCATCACCAAGGCTGGGTTACTGGTCCTAAAACCAACCTCATAGCAACCACATTGCTTCCGGATGACTTGTTCAGCCTCTGCCTCCTCTCCAGCAGGAAGTTGTAAGCTTCCCTTGCATCTTTGATTTTCAATGCCAAGCACAGGGGCAGGCTGCTAAGAGGCCATCACTACATCTCTCCTGATTGACACATTGTGCCTGCCCACACTACCTTCTCCATTCTGTCGGCACCTCCACACATGGAAGACCTGATTCCTACACTCAAAGGGACTAGATGGAGGCCTGAGTCATTGTCATTCCCTGGGTCCTTGACTTAGCTGTGATAAGCCCTGAGCTGAATATGTATTTGACAAACTCCAGCCGAAGCCAGGGGTGAACTTACGAGTGAGCAAAGGAGATGTCCACTCAGTGTGAACTGGTCCAGAGTGGGAGGATGGATTTGAGGTGGGCCTGAGTGGTACCGGGTGCGGGGCGGAGGCTGCCCTTCCTTCAGAGAGGCAGGAAGGGGCGGTGTCTTTCCTCACCCACCCTGCGGATCACAGCTGAAGCTCCCATAATAACAGCAGATTAACAAGAGAAAGGCACAAGTTTGTTTAACTGAAGTTTTACAGGAAATGGGAGTCTGCCACAGTTGGGGTATTATTTCCTGATCCCCGACACAAAATACCTCATCCTCTCATAGTAATAGTTCCGCGTGAGATACACAGGTGCTCTAGATGACCAGCTTTCCAGAGAGCCTCACCTGTTGATGGGGGGTTCTCGGAATGTTGGGGCTGGCTAGGCCACTGCCTAGAGGTGAAATTTATTCCAGTCTGAATCTGAGCTTTAGAGATCTGGGTTAGATCCCTCTAGCAGAAAACCCCTCCATACCTGTTTCTCAGTCCTCATAATTGCAGAATTTCTCCTCTACTTCCATTGGTCCCAGAATGCATACCATTCCTAAGAGAACAAGGAGAAACAATTTTTTGGGTGGAGAGAGGTAGTTTCCTCAGGGGGTGGATCCCAGCAGATTGGTGGGGTCCTTGTTCTCTAGCAGACAGAAAATGAAGATAACGCTCAGAGTCCGGGAAGGCAGAGTGATTTTCCCCGGGGCGAGGGTGCTTGTGGGTGTGTGTGGCACAGAGGACTCCATGATGTCAGAGTGCCCTGGTGACCCACTAGTGGCTGGCCGTCATCCAGTCTGTTCTGCGTTCTCCCTTCATGGCTTTTGTGTGCACGTCACCTTCTCAAAATGAAGATTCGCTCCCCAAGGACAGGCTCCAAATTCTAGAGCTTCCTCTGTTTTTTAGCACAGTTAGAGACTTGGAGTGAAGGGGAGGGGAGGCTGTGCTTGCTGAAACCGTACAACTTCCAGAAAGAATTTGGGCACAAAGATCCAGGTCCATCTACTTTCCCTAAATTTAGGAGCAGTGTCTTTAAATCTAGTCTCTTGCTTTAATTATTTCACATATTAAATTTCTAAATGAAAGATGGTGCAAACACCTCTGTAACATGGAAATGGGCTACAACGACAGGGAGCTGCAATCTGCTGTGCAAACAGAAAAATTTTCTGAGGCTGCTGGGAATTCTCCCTTTCTTCCTCCCAAAGGCTGCAGAGCTAAGCAAGATCAGGGCTACCTCATTACTGTGGAGTGAAAGTTGGTCCTACCAAGCATTACTCTCCAGTGGGCAAGACAGCACAAGCGGGATCTCACCTCAGGGATCAGTTCCTTTTTTTCTTTTCTTTTCTTTCTTTCTTTTCTAAAATGCAAACACTAACGTTAGCTTTGTTTTCCTTTAGTTCTTCTAGCTCAGAGTCCGGACCTTGTGAAGCAGATGACATTTTTGTCATTGAGGAATAAATGACCGAAAGGAGATCCCATGGGTGTCTTTAAATACTTCTTAATTTTCACTGTGGCAGGTGGCGGGTGCTGCCCTGTTGCTCTGGGGGAGGGCGCAGCCCACAGGCGGTTTCACTTCAGCATGGGAGATGACTTTCCACCGGTTCTTGCCCATGCTCTGCTTTTTGGGTTAATGAGTTCCCCACACTGAAGGCATTTTCAAAATATGTAACTTACTTTTCAAGCAGGTCAGAACGTGCACGGGGACGCTATTTTAAAAGAACATAAAGATGTGTGATGGAAAGTTTCTCTCCCTCCGCACTCCTCCTCCTTTGCTCCTGACATTGTTGACCAGACAACAAAGGTGACCTTTGATCAAAGGCCAGCCAACTCTCTGAGGAACACCTCAGGAGGTCCTTGGCAGGGACCTTCCCAGGCTAGTGTCTCCTCCTTTAGATTTGCAGGTCAAAATTCTTGGGATTTTTTCCCCTTCTATTTTGATCATGATATATGCATTTTCTGCTCAAGGATTGGGTTTGGGACTAAAGGCTAGGCTGGAAATCTAGGGCCTGCTCTGAGCAGACCCCATGGCCACAGGCAGGTTGCACATGCCAAAGGCCTGTTGCCTAGGGAAGTGGAATCCAGACACTGCAAGGTGGGCAGGAACCCTTCCCCACAGCGGTCCTCCTCCCCATCTGAAGTGAAGACAGGAAGGGAATTGCAAGGGGACCCGAGGGACCAGAGTGGGGGGAAGGAACCTGGGAGGGGGAGGCAGGGGATGAGGTGGAACACAATGGTGAATTGGGGCCTGCTGGGAGGTTCTAACAATGGTCTCACTGGACAGTGGCCTTTCTCGCCCACTGGAACCCCAGTGCCCCTCCTGTTCTTCATTCCTGGCTGTTTCCTGCCTTCTTCAGGTTTCTCAAATGCTTCTAATGTCTGTTGTTGTCTGAGAGCCAAGGGCATGCTTCCTCCCCTGCTATGCAAGGTGACACATGACTGAGTAAACGGAGTCTCCTTCCATGTATGTTGGAACATTCAAGGGCACTGTTGACCTTGAAGGTGAGCTCAAGCCTCTGATTCTGACAGATGAGTTTGGCCCCAGCCTTCAAGGGCATCATCCAAACCTGACAAATCCAGGTGGCATCTGCCTTGTTCCAGGAGCTTGGCTATTTCCCCAGCACAAATGAGGGCTTCAAGCAGGATCCCAGGCTGATCTTCAGAAACAAGAGGATAGGGGGTTGCAAGAGGCCACCCTGCCACTATCTGGCTCAGTAGTGAGAGGGAAAATCAACAACAAAGCTATTTCATTACCATCACCATTCCAGTGTCCATTATTCATTTTAAAGGCCAAGCAGCCAATAGTTATCAAACATGGATTGAAGGAGCAATTTATTTTCCAGCCTTGTTTTCATATCAGCAATAATAACATAACATACAAGCAAGCAGAATCAGGAAGTCCCTAAGGATTTTCTGATCCAAGGCCAACTTGCGGACATCTCAAGGGACAGGTTCCGCTGCGGTGCTATGACTGGGCAGATTAGCGTCAGTTTCTCAAGCATCTGATCACATGTGAAGTGCTTCTGGATGCTCTGTTTGGGGACCTTGGCCATACAGATCTCTGGAGGTGGAGCCAGACTGGGACTGGCCTTGGGACTGGCTGGGACTAGCTCCACTGCTACTGATACCTACAGAGTACCAAGGACAAAGGTAGCGCAGTGGGGACCGAGCAGAGCCCAGTGCCTGCCATGGAGATGCTTGCAATGAACTTGGCATATGTGCTCCTGTTTTCACCTCGGCACTCATAAAATGGAACTCAGCAACCATCCTTATGCAGATGAGGAAGCTGAGGTTCAGAGGTCAAGCCACTGTCTTAAGGTCACAAGTGGGTGGGTCAAGGCACATACCCAGAGCACCAGACTTCTCTGATAACTGCTCTTAACTCTTGCGAAAGTGTAAGAAGCCAGTCCCAGGGAAGTGAGGAAAGCATGGCAGGGGGATTCCAGAAAATGAGTTTAGGAAAGATGGGAGGGAGCAAAGTGAAATCAGGGAAGCCAAGTGGAGGGTCATGTCAACCGAGGAGCGCGGACAGAACTAACGCTGCAGCTGGAAGGGAAGGTGGAGATGGGCCTCTCCAGATGCCTCTTTGGTGGTAGAGTCAGGGTGAGCCTTTAGAACCCTGCTGGCCTGGCCACGCCCCTCCCCCAGCAAGGCTCCCACCCCCTGGACAGGACCCAGCTGGGGAGGAGCCAGGGCCCAGGCACCATCCTGCAATCCATAATCAGAACCCTGTGTGGGATCCCATGCTCTGGTTCCAGAATGAGAACTACAGGAAAGCAGAGGTAAGTGGCAGGCATGCCCCTGCTGCCTGGAGCTGGAGTCCACTCCTGTTCTGCCACGCATCTGCTCAGTGACCTTGAACTATCACTTTCCTAATCAATGGCTAGCAGGATGGTGTTTCCACCCAAAGAGCACTTAGAGGATTAACTGGGGCCCACAGGACACTTAGAAAAACATGGACAGTTGGGTATTATTAATCCAGTGCTGGGCTGGGCATTTCCCAGATTACCGAAAGCCTTGGATCTGTTACCTTTAAGACTCATAATCAGCTTAAAGGGATCTAGGACTGTGACTGCTCAGAAATTTCTGCTGAGGATCAGAGTCAGCGCTGCGGTTGCTCACAGGAAACAAAGCAGGCTCAGGGAACAGCTCAAAGACCTGGGCCACTGTGACTCCTGGTGTCTCTTACAGGAGACCTGGAATGAAAGGCAGAGCGTTCTAGTCCTTGACATGTGAGGGTGCAGGAGAGGGCTAGGAGGGATGCCTCGTTTCCTCTTTTATTTCTCTTCACCTTGGGCTTCAGTTCTTAACTACTGCTGATCCTCCTGGGATACTTCATTTTGAAGCCTCCTCATGCATAAGCCTTTATTTTCAAGTCATTTTGAAGATTCTAAGCATTTTTTGGAGGGGAAGAAAATGACTTCCTCCCTGAAGGAGAGATTGTCCCTGGGGGCACAGGGAAATCCTGCCAGCACAGTAGAGTTGCAAACAGCACAGTAGGATCCAGGTAAGTAGAGCCCTGGTGGGGGAGGGCAGCCAGGAGCCAGAGGATCCCATCAGGGGACTTCCTGGGAGAATCCATTTTAGCCAGGTGGATGAACAGGGAGAGGACACCTCTACCCAAAAGAAGAGAAAGTGTGTAGCGATGTCAGAGAAGAGGCACTGCAAAGAGCTCCAAGTGGAGATCAGAGGAGGGACAGGAGATGAGTAAGAAGAGGCCAGCCCTGGAAGGGACTTGGGGGCCATGAAAAATAACCCTGGGTTGACTGCAGGAAACAAGGAGCCATTGAAATATCTTGAGCAGGGAACCACCTTAGTAGAACTGTGGTTTGGAGAACATTTTTAAATGATGGTAACAGTGTGCTAGTCAGCTTTTGTCACTGTAACCAAAACACCTGTCAAAAAGAGCTGGAGGGAGGAAAAGGTTGTTTTGGCTCATGGTTTCTGAGATTTAGTCCATGGTGGGCGGACTCCATCGTCTGGGCCCTAAGGAAGGTAGCAGCACATAGTGGCAGAAGGGCCTGGCTAAAGGGTGCTTCTCCATTCATGGGGATGGGAAGCAAGAGGGAGGAAGGGGGTCTCAGGGAAGATGCAGCCTTCCAGGACGCCCCCAGTGACCCACTTCCTCTAGCCCCACCCCACCTGCTGCAGTTGCCCCAGGCAGGCAGTCCATTCAGACCAGTATGGACCGACTGGGTGATAGCTCTCAATCTAATCACTTCCCTGTGGAACATTCCTGCACTGACCCAGGAGCATTTGGAGAATGCTCCATACCCAAACCATAACAAATGGTAAAATTAATCAATATTTGTTGAGAACTTGTATGTCAGACATGTTTTAAGCACTTTTCTTGATATAACAGGTTTTGCACTTATAATAGCCTCAGCCAAAGCCATAGTGAATTGTAGAGCCCATCCCGCTGCCACCAGGGAACCAGGACTCAGCCACTGAGGAGGTATAAGCATATCTTACATTGTTCTTTCTTTGTAATAAATACTAATTCTCATTGCTTATGTTTTCCTTATTTTTTAGGGGGGAGGGGGCTGCTACTGGGAATTGATCCCAGGGAGCTTTACCACTAAGTAATGTCCCCATCCTTTTTTTTTTTTTTTGAGACATGGTCTCGCTAATTTGCTGAGACAAGCCTTGAACTTGTGATCCTCCTATCTCTGCCTCCTTAGTGACTGGGGTTGCAGATGTATTTCACCGTACCCAACTCCTTTTTGTTTTTTCAATCTTAAGCTGGCGTACTCTAGCAACAAGAGCTCTGACTTAGTGAAAAACTCCAAATTTCAATTATATAAGGTCTCAAGGTTTATAAACCACAAAAGGCAAAGAAAATTCCATGGGGATTGAATTTGGTTTTTGTTTTCCTGCCGTAGTTGTGTGGCCCCTCAATGGAGATAGCTGGCAGGTATTTTCCTTTGTTCCCATCCTGTCCTTTGCTTGGAGTCTATACCAATCCCTAGTTTTTACATCCTGGAATGAATGAGTTCTTTCTACTTTAAAGGGCTATGAGACAGTAAAATGATTTTATCTCACTTAGAGCCAGTTGTTTTGAATCAAATTTCTGGTTAATAGGAAGCACAATTCAGAAAAATCAAATCTGAGTTAAATGAAAGATCTTTTTAAAGCTAAAAGGAAAGTTCCTTTCATTCCTAGAGGGCGAACTTTATATCTTCAGGAAGATCCAGATTGTATGTAGCTCCTGGTAATAATCGTCAAAATCACTTTTATTCACTAAAATTAACTGAACACCTGCTATGTGCCGGGTGCCATGCTAGCTGGCAACAGAGGCAAGTTTTGCCCTTCAGGTCAGGCATGGTGGATCTCAAAGTCACTGACATTCTTTCAGTAGAAGGGTTTATTTTCATCTCTTTGGACACCTTCTCTCCCCCAGCTCTCAACTTGCAGGTACTTCCGAAACACTTTCCCCCTGAAATCCTCAGTCCAGGAAAGTCACTTGCATTCAGGGAAAGGTGATGTGACTCCTGGCTCGGCTGCCTGGTGAAGTCAATCTGTCCCCTTTCGTCACTTCCTCCTACACCCCATCTGACTAACAAATGACTAGGCGGTCTCTGGCCCCTTTGGGAATTATTAGCCGTGGCCATTTCCTGAAGGGAAAAGTGAAAACTTTTTTTTAAAATTTCAAACCTGGAAAGAATCATTATTACATTCAGCATTGAAAACAGAAATACCTGTAAAAAAAAATTGTCAGTTTTCTAGAGGATTTCTAAAAAGCCCATCTGTTTGGCCACAAGCCAATCCAAGCCTTTCTCCAAGCCTACTAATTCCTCCTTAGGATGGTGTGGCTTGTAGAAGCCCAAATGCAAATCTGGAGGACCACCTGTCATGGAGACAAAGCTAGGGTCTGAGTAATTCCTTGGGTCTCCTATGCCCTTCCTACTGGACATTGCAGTGGAGGAAGAGGCGAGCAGACTGCCAATGAAGAAAGGATCAAACGTTGATCGGAGAGGCCTGGACCAAAGAGCTGCACCTTTTTTGTATTTTTCATCATCTTTTCCCTTCCCGAGTAGAGGCCATGGGGAGGTGAGGCTTGGAGTTAGTTTTGCATGAACTTCATTAGCTTCTGCATTTTATTTTTCTCTTTCCTTTCTTCTCTCCTTTTTTCTACCTACTCCCCTTCTTTCTTACTTCACTCTGCTCATCCCCCGTAGTGATACACTGACCTCTTTTCCATACTCCCAAGAGTTGACAGACCGGTTGCTCAACCTTCACATCCTCAGTCATCAGAAACCCCAAGTGGCAGGTGAACCCCCTGATCTGGAAAGACAGGATGTGCCTTTTACAGAGAAAGGAGCGCCACCTTTTCAAAGAGAGATGCCAATCGCAGCGGCTCCTAAATGCAGCATCTCATTCAGACTTTCCAAGGATATAGTTTACAGCATTTTTATATGGTGCAGCCGTTGGTGAAACCTTGACTTTACAGGATAAAGTTTAGTCATCCGTCTCTCACCAGTGCCCAACAGGGCTCCATCCGCAGTGAGTGCCGCTGGCGTTGCCTGCTCAGCCCTGCCCACCTACTTCAAAAACTGTGTCTCTCCCTACCACCGCCTCATGATTAAGGAGTTGTCCTTGGTCCTATCTGAATGGCCATAACTGATTGCCCACTGCTAGGGTATGTTCCCAAGTTAGGCCAGATGCATTCTTCTGGATTTTGGACTTGGAATCACAGGTGGCAAAGGCCATAGGGTTAAAGCTTGGAAGGTGCTTGTGGTCAGGTTTTCTACCATGTAAAATGGGCAGTCACCAACAAGAGCAAGAGAGAAAACACCCATGCTGGGCACAGTGGTGACACCTGTAATCCCAGCTACCTTAGAGGCAGGGCTGAGGCAGAAGGATTGCAAGTCCCAGGCCAGCTGGCCAATTTACAATTACCAGGTCTCAAAATGACAGAAGAAAACAGCTGGTGGTACAGGGCTTGCTATGAGCACGTTCAAGTAGAAAGAGAGAGAGAGAGAGGAGAGAGAGGAGAGATGGAGATGGATTCAGCAATCAGCATATTAGGTCCCTGGCTCCAGAGGTTCCCGGGGTCCTCTGCACCCCTGCCTTTCTTAGGCAACCTTCCAATTCATGTCCATTGTTTTCTTAAGGTATAAAGTGTGTTCCTGTCACTTGCAACCGAAGGAATTCTGGACTATTCCCAGGGCCTTATTAAATGTTCACTCAATGATGAATGCGTGGTTTTCAGTATCCAAATGCAGAGACTAGCAAAAGTTGGAAAGGCCATTCCAGGAAGTGACAGCAGCCAAGGAGAAAGTGCTCTTATCCTTAAAGCCCTCTGGAAGAAGATTTTACAACCTCTCTTGGTTACTTAACAAAGGAGATGAGAAAAACACGGGCACTCTAACATCTTGAATCTCTGCTTCCTTAAAAGTTCTGTTTTCTGCTGTTCCTCATCTGGATGATTTTCCATTTTTCATATAAAAATGTTTAAAATCTTCAATTTTCATCTCTTTCCATATTTCACACCAACTAAAAATCTATGTTTATATCTCACCTTTTTTTAATATCACACATATCATTGTCCCCCAAGGATACGCCTGATGGCTTTGTAGAGAGCTAGAGGCTCATGGTAAACAGGCACATAGCTGAGCTACCTTCTTTTCATCCAGCAAACATTTCCTGAGCGCCTTCTGTGTGGGCAGCTCTTAGCCCGCAGGTAGCCCCTCAGAGAAAGCTAGCTTAGGCCCACTGTGAAGTTTCAATTCTCTTATTGAAATGAGCCCCCCCAACCTCATTCTTTCATTGTTTCATTCTCCATTCACTTATTAAACAAATATTTTTGAGTTTGTTTTGAGTCTGGTCCCATCTGGCTGTGGGTTTACACAATTAAACAAAGTCCTTATTTTCTAGAGGTAGAAGACAGAATGGAACAAGTTAATGATTAATAGTTCTGGACTGTTTCAGACTGAGACAACCGCTACGAGCAAAGAAGCAGAAGAAGGAATTAAGCTTTTATACATGAAGTAATCACTCAAAAAATGATTTTCCCTGAGAAGATGTTTAAGCAGATTCCTGAGTTATGCAAAAGGATGAGCCAGAAGACTATGGGGAGAGCGGTACTTGCTGATGGTCTGAGGCATTTATTAGATGGACTCCCAGGTTTCTGCTAGATAGAAAAACCTATTATCTCCTCTCCCTCCTAGATCTTAGTTTACACTAGTTTCTATGTTCTCGCTTGAACATTTCATCCACATCTGCAATTTCCAGTTAGGGGACTCAGAGCCAGGGTAGGAGCTCTAGGGAGGTTGTGTCAATATTCAGGACCAATGGTTCCAGCAGCTTACGCCTCGCGTCTATAAATGCCAGCAAGGTTCTTTTTCTTTTCTTTCTTAAAAGAGAGAATCAATTTTGTTTATTTTTCCATCCGGCCTTTGTTGCTCCGAAACTTAGTTGTGTGTGTGGTGCTGGGGTCTGAACATGGGTCCTTGCACATGCCAGGCAAGCGCTCCAACTGCTGAGTCTCTGTTCCCGCCAGACTAGCATGGTTCTTAATGAAGCTACCCTCTAGGAAGGATGAGCCCAGGATGCCAGAGAAGTTCGGAGCTTTCAGGGAAAAAGAAATGGCTGTGTGGAGCATGCAGCATCCTGGGGCAATCTATGGTTACTTTGCCATAGCATAAGCCGTACTTTCTCCATCAGCTCTTTGGAGCAGTCACAATACACAGTAAGCATTGTCCTGATAGTTTAAACTGTAGTTGGCTGCCCCCACACTGAAGGATGCAGGTGACTGGTGTCAGCTGGTTTATTAGGAACAATTGATTATTGATCACTGTTGGAGTATGGGGCCATCACTTGGGCAGTGTGGACTTTTGTTCTGAGGATTTACTTCAGCTGCTGCCCGTCATCCTGAGGTCCCTTCAAATGAAGTCCTCAGGTTGAAGAGATTTGGACCACACTGACAGTGTGAGCTTAGACCACTTATGTGAGTGACAGCTTCCGTTTTCATTTTCCGCCCTTTGCACTGCCAGGGATGGACTCAGGGTCTCGCACATGCTAGGTAACCCCTCTAGCACCCAGCTGTACCCCTGGCCCACAAGTGCCAGCTCAAAGGGGCAGTTTTCCTTTTCTCTCTACTAGTGCCAACAAGGAGACCTGCGAAGTGTTTTGTTTCTCTGTCCCTCTCTGTTTGGTGCATTTACTTCTTAATTGTCTTTGTATTAAGGCTGCAACCCTTCGGTGCCTTAGCTTTATGTAAGGATCTCCTGTTAAGTTCCTCATCTTGGGCATTTTATAATGGCACAGATTTTTTGGAGGCTTGTGGTTTGGGGAATATGTGGTAATTAACTGGAAAGCAGGGTGCCTTTGGCATGGAGTGCTCCAGGGCTGGTGGAACAGGTGCCTCAGCAGGGGAGAATAGCCGCTGAAAAGGGATAAGGGAGCAAACAAAAAGACTACATCTAAGTCAGAAAAGAAGGAGGATCCGAATGGCAGGGTGTTTTGTTTGCAGGGTGATTTGGAGTCTGAATAGGGAAAAGATAGGGCACTGGTGAGACATGTACCCTAGGGTAGCACATCAAAAGGCAAAACATTGCAGGGGAAGGTGGCTCCAGGAGTTTGTGAAACGTAACTAAGGAGGTTTGCACATGTGACTTCCTGTCCTCCTGTTCTGTTCTTTCCCTGGAAGGGTGGCACCTGGGGTCCTTGCCCACCTTTTTTTTTTTTTTGTCTCCACTACTTCACATAAATTCCATTAAGGGCAGGGACTTTGGTCTCCTTCAGTCTGATAGCAGGGGTTTAATACATGCAGAGAATGAGAAAGTGGCAGGTCCCAGGGCAGTCCCAAGCTATGGTGCCCAGGAGACCCTGTTACCAAGCCCAGCACAGCAGTGTGAGGCAGCAGAGGCTCTAGAATTGGAGGCCTGTTGGTGGTGAAGCCAAGAGGCTCGGGAAGGAGGGAGCAGCAGAGCCAAGGAGCCACCCTCACCTCAGTCCTCCTGGGTCCCTGCAGCCTCCACTGTGGCCCCGCTGAAGGCAGGGAGAAGAGCCGGTGTGCAGGGAGCAGAGAGGTTCATGGATGTTAACAGATGCACTTTGACAATGCTGTCAACGGGGTTCTTGAACCACAAGAATGTTTTACAAAACTGTGTATCTATAAAGCAACCCATGGATATGGAGGCAGTTTCTATGACATCTGCCCTGGACACATCATTTAGATCAGCACTTCGGGTCTTTATGTGAAAAGAGGAGATTGTGTGATCTGTCACCTCTTCTTGGAATTCCCCATCCCACCAGTGCTTGCTGGGGAAATGGAAGGTTAGCTCCTTAGTCAGGCGGTGGCTGCTGTGCAGTTAGTTTTTGTCATACTTGGGAGGGTTCCCAAAACATTTTACGCATACCTCTGCTATGATGCTTACCTTATGGTGCTGGCTCTGACACTGTGAGCACCTGTGGAAAAGCTTTATGAAAATCACCTGTGTAATCCTACTAAAAAGTGCAGTAGCTGGGATATATGAGGAGCTCAAATACTGATTGAATGAATAAATGAATCAGTGTGTGAATGAATGAGGGCAAATGTCCAGTTTGGGTGAGATAGCTTTTTGTTAAACATGGATTCCTCCTAAAATAAAATTATTTCCAAATTGTAGAAATAATTATTTGTAAAATTATTTCTAACTTTTTTGAGAGACAAAGAGAGAGACAGAGAGAGAGAGAGAGAGAGAGAGACAGTGAGAGAGAGAAAGACAAAAAGAGAAAATCAAGTTTATTTAGTTTTTCGTGTGGTGTTCATTTCTTCGACACTTTGTTGTATATGTGGTGCTGGGGTTTGAACCCAGGTCTTTGCACATGCCAGGCAAGCACCATAACCACTGAGCAACTGCTAAGCCACCACTCCAGCCCCTCTAACTCTTAAAATTATTTTGAACTCACCAGATGAGGTGGCACATGCCTGCAATCTCAGCAACTCAGGAGGCTGAAGCAGGAGGGTCACTTGAGGTCAGCCTCAGCAACTTAGGCTCTAAGCAACTTAATAAGGCCCTAAGCAACTTAATTAGACCCTGTCTTAAAATAAAAAAATAAAAGGGGCGGTGATGTGGGGATGTGGCTAAGTAGCCCTGGTACCAAACAACAACAACAAAAACAGAAACAGAAGCAAAAACAAAAAAAAAAACAACAACAAAAAAACTATTTTGAACTCCATTTCTAACTTGACAGTCCTTAATAAGTCACCCTATTAATTCTTGTCTAACAATCTACAAGAGATCAGAAACCTTGTACCAGTATGGGAAAGAAATTTCTAAGTGTTGTAAACATTCTAATTAAGAACCTCGGAAATACAATTTCAGAGCCATCGAGTCATAATTGCCCTTAAAACTAATGGTTTATATTTGTTGAGAGCTAGGTACTGAGGTGCTACTGTGGCTGGAATCTGAAATGTCCCACCAAGGCCCACATGTTGAAGGTTTGGTCCCCAGTCTGTGGTGCTACTGGGGGAATCTTTGGCGGGTGAGTTGTCATCGGTAGAAGTTAGATCACCTAGGTGTGCCCTTGACTGGGATACTGGGACTCTGGCCCCTCCCTCCACCATGATGTCCTATTCTACCAGGCCCAAAGCAAGAAGGCCAAGCAATCAATCACTGAAACCTCTGACACCATGAGTCAAAAGAACATTTTTCTTGCTGTAAGTTAATTATCTCAGGCATTTGTCTCAGCCATAGAGAGCTGAAGATTGCAGGTGCTTTTCAAAATCCTTTTATTTAGTCCCCACAGCGACACCGTGAGATAGTGCTGTATGACCATCTCAGTGTTACAGATGAAGGGACAAAAATACAGAGCCCAGCTTGTAGCCACTGTGGGTGGTCAGATCCTGATAAGGGGGTGCTTGGCCCCAGATCCAATGCACACTCTCTTTAAAATCCATGTATGGGCTTCCAGGAAGCCTTCCTTCTTCTCCTCTGCTCTAAGTAGGGCCAAAGACCCTGTGCCTTCCTCTATTGCAGCCTGTCTAACAGTTTAGTACCTTAACCTACCTCTAAGGTGCAATAAGAGCACAAGCTTCTCGAGAACAGAACGTGTTTGCAGTCCTTGTTTTATCCACACCACTCAATACAATGTTAGCTGCTTACCAGGATTTTGGTTAATATTTCCTGAATGAAGCCAGATGGAGAGAAATCCTCAGGTTAGCTCACTGTCCTTCAGGACCGGACCGCAAGGTCTACCCCCAGAACTTTAAATTATCTTCAAGAGTTTTTCAATATTGAAACTGAATGTCCTGTTTTATTAACACAGAAATTCCACAACCCTCTTGAAAATCACTCATGTGCAAACAGGCACTAATACTTTTCAGCTAGAGTTAATCTTGTGTGTACTCTCATGAGCTAAAAAGACTGTTCAGATTTGCTTTGTTGTTTTATATCACAAACACAAGAATATTTTAAAATGTATATGTAATATAAGTAAAATGTTTCAACATGGGATTTTATTAGTATTGTTATTTTTTGAGATGGGGTCTTAGTGAGTTGCCCAGGTTGACCTTGAACTCTTGCTCCTCCCACCTCAGCCACCCAGGTAGCAGGAATTGTAGGCATGCACCATGCCAGACTTAATGCAATTTCTAACTGCTTTCCCTGCCCTGTAGGTCATGACCTGGCTCCACCAAGAATCCCTGGGCTTCACAGTTCTGCCCCAGTGACTGGAATTTATTGCAAGCAGGTGACCAGATGTCCAAGATGAACTCCTGCCCCTGATGCTTCCAAGTATTCGGGGTCCCAAGTGCTACCCAGAGCTCCAGGACTGAGGGGTCCAGGGCACCATCGCCTGCGTTCCTAGCCTCTGCCCCTTCTCCGTGGCTTGGTTTATTTTGCCAGTGTTATGCTATCACCAGGCTCCCTCCACCCCCTCCCTGCTTTCTCATTGCAAAGCCATGACACATTCCAATAAACCTGAGTGTCTAGCAGGCTCAGAGAACAGAGGCTCTGCCTGCAGCCAGCATGTGGTATTTCCCAGCCTGGAAAAACCCAATACAAGGAAGCATGGCTTCATTGGTTTGTAGGCAGCTTTATCCCTCCAAAGGTAGAGAGGATCCCAAAGAGGGAATTGATACTTTGGACACTAACATGGATGAAACGATTGTTCAATATGAAGTCTTAGATATTATATTGCACCCAAGAATTGGATTCTATTCACAATAAGAGAGGCAGAGTAAGGTAGTAGAAGGCGCCCCAGCTCCGTGCTCAGAAGCACCTAAGTTCTCTTCCCAACTCAGTGAGAACCTGGGCAAGGTATTTAACCTTTCAGACGTCTGCAGTCCTCATTCAGATCGTAGGGATGGTGGCACCTATTTTGTAGGGTTATTTTAAGGATAGCAAGTGAATTCACTAAAAGCATTCAAATACAGAGCACAGGAAATGAAGACCCATCAACATCAAATAACTGGAACAAAGTTACACAATTGTGAAGCATCACAATTGGGGTTTTACTCCTGTCCTTGTGTCAACTCAATGTGAGACGAGTGTGATCTCTTGCTTTTCAGAAGCTCTGATTGATAGTTACATATGACTTTATAATTACAGAGGAAAATTAATCATTTAATAAATGGTCCTCATTTAATAGCAACATTTGAAATAAACAACATGAAGTGGTGTACTACTTAAAGCGTACTACGTAAAGGGGTCTTTGGCATTCTACAGAACAGTTATTTTGGTCTCTTTACCAAGTCAATGGCAAGAAGAGAAATGCTACATTTTGCTTCTAGATTAAAGGAAGCAAAAACACACCGTCATCTTTAACTTGATTTGGCTTTGAACAAGCCAGTCATGAGAGTCACATCAGGGAATCTGAATACGGACTAAGTGGAGATAACAGTAGAGAACTGTTACTTTTAGGTAAGACAATGGTGTTCTTAAGGTATTTTTGAGCTATTGTTTTTTTTAACTATTTAGTATCAAACATCAGAATGTCTTTATTTTAAAAATAAAGCAATACAGGTGGAGGAACTATAGCCACATATTGACAAGTTCCACTCCAGTGGGCAGATACACAGGTGTTTTGCGTATTTTTTCTACTTCTATGTATATGTAAATACTTTCATAATAAAATATAGTTTAAAGAAGAAGTCTGTGAGCATCTCTGATCTAAAGAGGGGGCTCCAGAATTGAGCAATTGAATCTGGATGTTCTTTCTAACAACTGTATTAAAGACTGAGAGACAGACCAGATGATCAAATACGGGAAGACTAGATTCAGAAATGATGAGATCTAGAGTCAGAAAGATGGTGGAATGTAGCTAGGGGACCCTAATAGAAATATAGGGCTGTGCATAGGGCTTTCAAAAAAGTAGCAACAGGAGGGAAGCTGTCAGAAAGGCAATTCTAAGTCTTAGTTTGTGGCAGGTCAATGTGCATGGGATTCAGCTGCTGGGAAAACTAAAGCCATTTCAGCCCATGTTTCAAGTGGTAGGAGACCCCGAACCTGAGGATTACAGGTCCCACAGCCACTACATATGGAGTTTCAGAATTCACTATAGGCATTACACTCTGTGCACGCGTGCGTGTGTGTGTGCGTGCGTGTGTGTGTGTGTGTGTGTGCGTGCGCAGGGGCTGAGGTGGGTTGAGGGTGTCCAGGAATGATGACCGGAGCCATACCACTGGCCAAAACTAAAGAAAAAAATTCCAAGGAGGATTGAGTGAGCAGTCATCAAGGATTCTGTGCAAGAGGTGCTAGTCTGGTGCAGGCAGCGCCCTAGAAGAGAAACAGCTGCACCTGATTCAATAAAATGAAAAGGTTTTGTAGCTGTGAGCCAGGGAAGGATTGCTTGTGTCCAGTGGAGCGCATGATGTGAAACATTGTTGCTGTTGTTTAAAGACAGCCGAACAATGGTACATTTGATGCAAAGACAGGGGAAAGCAAGTGAAAGTGCTTTGAAAGTGTAAAATGCTACCGAAGCAGGAAACATTTGATACTAGTCCGGAGTACTAGCATTTCAGTGGCAAAATTGTCAAGGGCCAGAGATAAAATGTGCTCTTGGACTTGGAAACTCGCCCAAGCTTTGCAGCATTCAAGGTCTATGTTGTATGAGTATCAGGAAGACAAACAGTTACGTTCATAGTTTATTGGGTTTCCAATTCCAAAGCTAGATTAGCTTCTTGGCAATTTAAAAAAGGTTTTTTGTTTCATCCTGTTCTGTTTTTGAGTCAGTGAAACATTCAAGTGGTTCAAAGAGATAATAAGGGAATTCTCTGCAATTTTTGTTCTCCAGCCACACCGTGCCACCTCTTTAGAGCCAACTAATATTAACAATATCTCTTTTTTGTTTTTTATGCACATCTAACTCTGTATTTTTCTCAAGGTGAGAAAGTAGGAAGTAAGGGTTTTCTGACTTTCTGGCTATGTGACAATCCGATAAGATGATCCCTACTACCAGGATGGAGTCGGGGGTGACCACAAGAGCTTTAGGGATAAGTTTCCCTTGAAACAGCAGACAGCACCTGTGCCTAGTTCCGCTTTTCTACACTTCATTCACTGGCCAGGTAGTTAAATGTCTTGTCAAAGACTGTGCAAAGAACAAGAGAACACATCCTGCCTGGATAGATACGGCTCTTTCCCCCGCGACCACGCTTCCTGACACGGCTGCACAGCTGCTTCTTAATTCCAGACCAGCGAGTGGTCTGTTAGTGCTACTGAGAGGGTTATCTCGGTAGTCACTGGTTGTTCATTGTTACGCATGCCTAGTGCTGTGTGTGTGTGTGTGTGTGTGTGAGTGTCTCCAACTGAAACAACTTCCTTAAAGGCAGAGTCCAATACCTGCTAAACAAGCCTTTTGTAGCCTCAGAGTCCCAGATTCAGGGACCTCAGTTGGCATTTTTTCCTATTGCTTGGTACATCTACAAATATTCTTCATTTCACACATGTCCAAGTATAAGCTGGGTGTCTCCTGCAGGGATGTGGTGTCAGCGTGATATATGGTTCTTATTCTCAGTAAGTTCTACTTTCTCGAGAGTTAAACATTGCATGCATGAAATGGATGACAGTTAAAGGGATAAAGTAGGTTTTTGAGAGGAATGTGGTTGCAATAGGATCCATCATCCCCGTTTTCTCTTTGAGTTCATGTTATCCATTCCCAACGTTTGTAATTTAACTTGATTCTTAAGGAATTTGTTTGTAGGTTTATTAATAGAAACAAGGACCAGACTTCATCTTGGAAATGTGTGCTCTGCTGGACAAGGCCCTGCTTATCTCTAGGACTTCCCTGAACCTGAGCAGCTACCCCTGGAGAAGACATTATTAATAGGACATGGCTTAGGAGCTCACAGTTCTCTCAAACGCAGCTCTCTTGGGTTGCATGGAGCTGTGCAGTTTCTAGACCAGTGTGGAACACCACTAGGCCTGGAGCCAACAGGCCTCCCCTGAGCCTCCCTCCCTCCCTTCCTCCATCATCTTTCTTTTTTGAAAAGTGCTGCATGGTTTTCCCCAAATACAGCATTTCTTTCCATTCCTAACAGTCAGGAGTGATTGATTGATCTCAAGTTCCCTGGTAAAGTGAGGGAAGATGAAAGTTGGACTGTGTGCAGCTTACATCTGTGAGCTTGGTTCTACCAAGAGTCCTCCTTCCAAACAGCAAAGCCAGGCTTCTACCTTGAGACAAAACATCTACCCAAAGTTTTCCACTTTGAAAACTTAATCTACAATGTACGTGACTTCAAAGCAGGAGTAATATGACCAGTGGCATTTCACCGTGAAACGGCTCCTATGAGAACACTCTAGATGGTACTTACGGACATGCAGGAGGTAAACTAGTCCAAAGCGTCACTCCAAGGGTCCCACTCGGCACAGATGGGACTCAAGGGATGCAGCCAGCCATTTGACCCCCACAGTTTTGGGTGGGGGAGGTGATCGCCCGTAAGTACCATGACTGGGAGTGAAACCAGGTGGTGTGCCTGTGGATCTCTTTGCAAGTTTACATCAGAATGGCAGTTTTGGGTTAGTCATGTAGTGAGGTATGTAGGAGGTGACATTTTCACTTAGGAAGTTCTACCCGGCACCGTTCCTCTCCAGGGTTTGTTGCAGGAGTAATGTAAGAAAGAAACGCCCACCTTGGCTAATGCCAACAGAAGGACTGACGGGTCTCACGGGTGTGCAGAGGCCACACCAGGACCAGGTGCAGACTGCAGATTCTGGGAAATGTGTTCACAGTAACCACAACACAGACAAGCTGATGGCCGTTCATACAGAGAAGGGAGAGATCGATGTCTCTTCCCCTGGAGGGCTGGAGGCACAAGATATAGCATGTAGACTGACTCTTAAAATATGTTCTGGGGCCACCAGGGAGCTCTGAAACCCTTCTGGGTTGTCTGCAAGTCACAATTATTTGCATAATGTTTATTTTGCCTTTCTTATTCTTTTTGCCAAAAATAGTGGAGTTTGCAGTCTACATGACATGTCATAATGTCATCATTCTGATAACCAATAAGAGTGTTTTAGACAGTTCTCCATTTTAATTTTTAATGTAGTAAATAGGTCAATGGATATGACATCTATTTTTAAAAAGTTCTTCAGGATTCTCAATACCTAAATGTAAAATCTTCCTAAGACCAAAACACTGAGGAACCACTGTTGCAGACACGCTCTCTGTGTTCATCAGCGTCCTGGGGCTGTGACACAATGCCTGAGGGAAACAGCTTATAAGAAGGAGAGGCTTGTTTCCAAAACTTCAGTCCATGGTTGGATCAGTGTTTTTGACCTGGGGTGAGGCAGCATATCACGGTGGCAGGGGTGTATGGACAGAAGGCTGCTCACCTGCTGGCATCCAGGAAGCAGAGAGAGAAAGGAAGGAGGGGCCGTAAGCCTTTTAAGGGCACCCATTCCTGGTGGCCTAACGTCTTCCTACTCATCCACCTCCTAAGTCCCAACAATGTCACTGGCTGGTCATCACCAACCCTTCAAATATGTGCTTTGGGAAGCATTTAAGACCTAAACCAGAACACACTGTCCACATTTTCATGGCACTAGCAAACGCCAGGAGGTTCCTCCTCCTCCTCCTCCTCCTCCTTCTTCTTCTTCTGAGAGAGAGAGAGAGAGAGAGAGACAGTGAGAGAGAAAGAAAGAATCAATTTTATTTAGTTTTTCATTGCTCCAACACTTTGTTGTGTACGTGGTGCTGGGGTTCGAACCCACATCCTTGTGCATGCCAGGCAAGCGCTGTAACTGTTGAGCCATTGCTTTAGCCCTGGTGTTATTCTTTTTGAGGAGATGTTGGAAAATCCCTGGTCCTCTGGGTGAAGCCATCTTAGTGAGATTTAGGAAGCATTCTATCTCACTATGCACATAATACACAGATTACACAAAAGCTCCAAATAATTGTGTATGGGGCATGTTTTCCTCCTAACACATGTGTCCACACTTCAGATTGTTTCACTGGGTATATTGATTTGTAAAAACAAATGAAAAAACTCTCGAAAAACAAAAGAAACACTGTTAGTTAATGTGTGTCGATGTCCAATGATCTGAAATGATAGAATTTAAGGGCACCGTTTTTGGAGTTGTTGAACACCAGCTGAACTGGAACCAAGAATCCACCTACCACGAATATAAGAACAATGAAACAAGTTGTTCTATTTGTGTTTAGTTGGTTTTCATTGTTTTTGTGCAAGCATTGAGGTCACGTTAGGCATCAGGTCATTTGTTTGAGGTATCTGGTTGATCGTCATATGTTGATCCAGCGTCCATTTGGTCAGGGTTTGGGATTTCACAAGGCCGGTGCCTCCTAAGGAACAGAAGGCACCTTTTTATGTGAACCTCCTGAAGCTGGGCATGGAACACTTACAATGTGTAAGCCTAGGGTTTCCTGTGTTTCCCTGGCGCTGAGGATGTAGTGACCAGGATAACCGTAGAGGCTTGCAGCCTCCAATCAAGCAACCAAACCAGAAAGCCAGCACTTGGGTGGACTTGACTGCACACAGAGGAGCTGAACAGTGATGTCACAGCACTGCTGGGGACACGAGGAGGGCCAGAGGAGGCTCTGTGAGCGAGGGTTGCAACCACCAGTCACTGCCTCAATCTCCACTGTCATCCATCAGAGTTAGCTGACAGAAATAAGGACAGAGGGTGACTTCCCTTTCTCTTCTTTGTTATTAATAGTATAAATTCCTGAAGATCCTCTGACCCAAAGAAAGGAAAGAACTTTCATAGAAAATCTGTTTTAGAAACAGAGGATGTCATTTATTATAGCTTGGTTAAGAATGCACAAAACAAAATGAGACACTCTCACTGAGTTCCATTTTAATCAATAAATCTTTATAATCATGCAAATCAAACCATTTTGCCTCCAGGAGAATTGAGTGCAAAGGTGACAAGAGCTAGAATACCAGCAACTTGTAAAGGAAAAACTGTCATTTTTTTGGAGACAGGAGGAAATCCTGGGGAGAAGGCCCCAGTGTTGGAGGCTGGCTTGGCAAGGGTCTCCATTATCTGTGAGTCTGAGGTCACAGGCTCTCTCCACTCACGTCATTGGTTTGCCCGGTGGTTTCTTTCTGCGCAAGGAGGGATGCTGGTTCTCCTGAAGAATTGTGTAGGCATCTGCCATCAGATCCTGGAAGACAGCTATCCTGGGGCCCAGAATGGGCAGTCTGCAGGGAGTGCTCTCTGGCGATCAGCGCAAGGAGGAAGAATAACACTGCTTAGATTCTATTCTCAAAGAAACTCAGAATAAGCAAAGACTTCAACTTATGAGACAGATTCAAGATTCACGTAAGAATTTGAAAATCTGTCTTTTATAGGGACCATCTTATCTCCAACAACATTTAAACTTTTATAAATCTTGACAGAGACCAAAAGTAGTACCTAGAAAAAAAAAAACCCCCAAGTTCTATTAAGTGAAAAATGAAGTCCAAACACATCTAGAACTGCAATCTTAGTCAAAGGGAAAAGAGCATTCAATTCTCAGGAGACTTTTCAGGGACACATATACAGTTCAGTTCTCTGAAAAAAAAAAAAAACCATGATCTTGCAAAAAGGCTACGGAAGGGAGAAAATTCCAAAGGAAACTTCATTATGTGAATAATTTATTTTTAGGGTTCTTTAAAATCCTTCCCATCCTGGCCTTTTCTCCAACCATGATTTGCTTTGTAAAAACTTGGTTAGCGTTCAACTTCTGCAGAGGGAAATTATGTCAAACATGTGAAATAACACCTTCCCTCTGGGAATCGCTGAATGACCCAGAGAACTGGCGCCCCGCATTCTCTGGAATGAGCTCCTTGGTCAAGTTAAACAAGAGCTAGATATGAGATAGGGTGACAAGTCTAGGATCCAGCTTAGTCTCAAGCTAGAGTGAAGAGGGAACGGTGGTCCAGGGAGACAGGCGCAGCTGAGCTGAGGAGTAGATGTTCACCCTAACAGTGTCTCCACGGCACCACACACTGTCCCAGGCAGTAGGTAGACATCAGACGGTCCACACTAAGGCCCATGTTTAGCAAGACCAAGAGGCTGCAGTGTCACGGAACTCTGGGCTCAAGCCAGAGGAAAATGAACCCAGAAAGCAAGCCACATCACTTTTGAGATAGGTTCTTTCCATTTAATTGGTACTTATTAAGAATCACTGATAGCCGGCACATCTGTAATCCCAACGACTTGGGAGACTGAGTCAAGAGGATGGAAAGTTCAAAGCCAGCCTCAGCAGCTTAGTGAAGCCCTAAGCAACACATCAAGATCCTGTCTCAAAATAAAAAATGGACTGGGGATATGGCTCAGTGGTTAAGTGACCCTGAATTCAATCCCTGGTATAAAAAAAAAAAAAAAAGGAACTACTGATAGTATATAAGGTTATGCTGACCCAGAAAGCAGTTAGGTAATACTGTTGTGACCAACAGAATGAATTAGACAATCCCAGGCATGATGTCCATTGATGAGCCAGCCATTCAGTGTCCACAGCGTGTGCACAGGGAGCACAGCAAGGTGGGTGGCAGCTTCAGCCATGGGCAGCAGAGCTGTGGCACTGACATGGCTCAGCTGAACGAGGTGCCAGCAGTGTTTCTGGGTTGGTTAAGGGTAAGGGCTTGTGGTGTTGTCTAGCTCTGGGTGGGACTAGCTGCTGCTCTGGTTCTACAAGGAGGAACGTGGGAACCAAACCCACACAGCAAGGCTGCGACCCAGACCCAGGGCCAGCTGCTCCTGGACTCCTGCTTATGGCAGGAGCTGGGACAGGAAGGGTCAGGACTGCAGGCAGCAGGAGGTCCACAGCCGCAGTGTCAGGCAGGGTCTGCAGCCAGGATCCCTGCAGCCCCACCTCCATGGCTGCTGTCCCACACAGGACTCTGTGGGCAGGAACCAGATCTGCTCAAGAACCTTCCAGGCTGATCCTGGGCACTCCGCGGCCAGCTGTTGTACTGCTAATTGAAGTCCTCTCTCAGGGCTAGTAACTGGGGAAAAGCATCTTGTTACAACGTCCTCTAGGATCAGAAAATAAATATTCTGGGGAAGGGCAGGTTGTGTGTGGGGGTGGGGAGAGAAAGGGAGGGAGAGAGGGAGAGAGAGAAAGAGATTCATTCCTTTGCAAGGCAGGTCTGAAAAAATCCAGGTCCAAGGGAGCGTCAGAACGAGGGTGTGACTGAAGCCATAACTGTTCATGCTCGTCACCCGTGGTCTGTCTATGAGGTGGCCACAGGCCAGAAAACAGCAGAGTCGGGAGTTTCCCTTGGGTGGACGTTCTTAGCCCTAGGCCCTTGGTTCCACTTTGGCTACATGAGAGCCAGGAACTTGGCCATTATTCCTGGATACATAAGAAGTGGTTTGCAGGGACCGGCAGCCTTGAGCTAGGCTGGAAGGTGGAAAACCATTCTAAAACATATCAGCTTGGGTCTCTGGCCCTCCCTTTTGGCATCCTCTCAGGAAATCCCTTTGATCCTCTGATTTTTTTTTTTTTTTTTTTTTTTTTTTTTGTGGTACTGAGGATTAAACCCAGGGTTGCTTAATTACTGAGCCACATCCCCAGACTGTTTTATTTTTTATTTTGAGACAGGACCTCACTAAGTTGCTGAGGCTGGCGTTGAACTTGTGATCCTCCTTCCTCAGCCTCCTGGGCTGCGGGGATTGCAGATATGTGCCATTGTGCCTGGCTCTCCAATTTCCTTTTTAGATGGCTTCTCAGTTGTTTTGCCTCTGACAACCTCCCAGGAGAGAGCTTTGACTCTTTCCTCTTCATAAGGCAATCTTAGTTTTCCTTACTGTACACACCTAGTGAAGAACGGCTTCAGGCTGCTTCCGTTAACTTGGGAGTAAGTGAGAACACGGATGAAGTCACTAATGGGATAGCATGGGCTGCTCCAAATCCTTGAAAATGGCTGTGCCCAAGAACAGCGCACCCCTGCCTCCTCCAGCCCATTGCTGGCTTCCCCAAAAGGTGAATGCAGGCAGGGCTGAAGCCTGAGATTGAGCTGCCACCCTTGTTTCTACAAACAGTGCATGGACATGGGGGGTCACTCACTGGGGAGCTCTGGGAGAAGGTGGGCATTTCTGGGAGACAAGATGTGCAGGGCCTCTGCGAGGCCATTGCAGGGGTATGGGGATGCAGTTCCCAGTCCTCCTGGACCAGTGCCTTCAGGACTGTCATAGGGAAGCTTGCTAGTTTGTGCCCCAGCTTCATGGAAATTCTTCTGCAACTGGAATATTGGTCAGGGCTGAGCAGTGCGGGGAGAGCCTGGGAAAGACGACGACATGGAGAAGGGAGGGGGAGGCAGTGAGCTTCTCTCAGCGCATCATATGGCAACATGTGAAAGAGAAAGGCATAGAGTACGGGGTCTGCTCAGGAAACCTAGAAACCACCTTAGGGGTTATGCTCCATTCTACCACCCTGGGACTCACCGGTTGGGATGTCCTCACAGGAGGATTTAGGTGCGGTCTGGGCTTTGGGTTGATAAACACTTGTCCTTCTGATTGGAAGAAGTAAGGATATGCTTTAGTCAGCTGCCTGGGGCTGGGGGAACAGAAATTTGTCTTTGCTTATTTTAAAACAGATAGCCTCTTGACCCCAGCACCTGTTCACCTGGTGATCAGACCACTTTGCAGCAGAGTGAGATGACCAGGCGAAGACCACACATTCTCAAGATCTTTTACTTAGTGGTATTTTCATGCATTTTTGGGAAAAAATTTTTTTTTCATTTAAAAATAGTTTATTCCACTGTCAGAATTCATATGGTCTGAAAATAGAGGGGATTAAGGAAAAAGCCCTCCAACTTCCAGAGAAAAGGTAGCAGCTCTTAACTATTCCACCCTTGAAGAGCAAAACTGAGAGAACGTTGGAATCTTCCAAAGTTTCTTTACACCAGGGGAGAAATTCAGCACCGCCATATGTCACGCACAGCTTTTTGTTTGTTTGCGTGTAACGGCAGCTCTATTTCCACATTCCAACCATCTATCACAAGGCAGGTCAACAAACATTGACACCTTAGCCAAAGGGAGTCCATGTTTGCAGATTTTTCAGAAAAATAAAAACTGAATCTTTCTTCATAGTCTAATAGTTACATACAGGAGAATAAAAATCCTGAAACCAACTAATCAGAATTCGGACTGGATTTCATTTTTGGTATTAGGAAAGCAGCTGATGACCAGCAAGTAAACTTTTAGCTACTACGAGTAGCAGGCTCAGGACAGGTCGCATATCACCCGTATCTGGGGAGTTAGACGCGCATCTCCATGGAGACTTTTGCTGAGTTCTGCCTGAGTTTTCAGAGAAGTCTTCTATTCTGTTCTTTATACTTGTGCAGGTGTAAAGGAAGATTGCACGCCCCACAGTAGCTTCAATAATCGTTAAAGCAAAAAAAACGTGAAATAGTTTTATTTAGTCTGGTTTAACAAGAAAATGAAGCCGGTTGAGAAGTCCATTCCTGATCATTCTATTACTCTGCTTTCCAAGCCACAATCCAGTATCCCAAACAAATATAACCAGAATTAAAGCCACAGCCCAGATTGACCTTTGGCTTACCTATGATTCATAAAATTCTCAAAGGACAGTTTCAGGTACTCCGGGATGACCACGGTTCTTGGCTGCATCTGAGGAGGAAAGTCCCATTTGGAGCAGTGGCCACACTGTGTTCTGATTGAATGTACAGCCTGCCACCTTAAAGAACCTGAGGTCATCTGACCTCAAAGCCATTCAGGAAGCCTTCATCATAGGTGTAACCAGAGGGCGTCACCTTGTCTTCAAGTCACAGGGCTTTGAGCTTCCCTGGCTGTCAGACTTGGGGGTTAGATTCCGGAGGATTGGTAAGGATTCCCTATCTGCTTGTTCAGACCACCCTCGTGCCCTCTTCAGGGCAGGGTATCTGTCCCCTGCTCCCAGAGACCCCTGGCTCCTGGCCCACTTGTGGGCAACTCTCTGCCTCTGCTCTCAGGGCTCCTCTGTCAGACGCTGATGAAAATTTCATTGTACTTCTGTGCTTACTGTCTGGCTTCCCTGATAGAATTTCAGCTTCGGAGGGCAGAGACCACAGCTCTATTTTTGTATTTCCAGCTTCCTAACTGCCCATTTAAGACATTTTTGACCACATTAGTGAATAAATGAGCCCACTTTGAAGTACTCTCAAAAATTTTATGTGTGACCTTCATACAGGCAAGAAGTTAATAAAAAGTCCCAGCATTCTGGTTGGAAGTCACCTCTTTCTTGAGCTTTTTAGAACTTAGGACTAACACTAGGTGCTGGTTTTCTTTGGAGGCACATATTTTCATTAAAGAGCATTTAAAAATAGTTTTCCAAAGGGGCAGTAGCTATGTAAAATGATCATCACAAAGACGTGGGTGCAGGCGTTCAGCCGGTCCACTCACTGGGTGACCTGCACCGAGTGACTTGAGATTTAAATCTGTGATACAATTGCAAATTATGATATCAAGGACCTCGAGAGGTGCTAGAAAATAGCAGAAGCCTGAATGCCCATCACCCACTGTGTTTAGTCAGATTGTTCTTCTGACTCATTAGCTGCAGGGAGGCCGAGGGAGGCAGGGGGTGGTGATGGGGTAACAAGGATCCTGGAGCAGGGGCAGTAAAGGCGTTAGTGAGAACCTAAGGACAGTTTCTAGACAGTTCCACAGGCAAGGGTGGAGAATATACCACAGACAGATTTGGCTGTTTTCCAAAATTTCATCTACAGTAGGCTCTGCCTTAAGGAAAGACGCAGCCTCCTCCTCCTCCCTGGCAGCCGATTACTTTTGTAAAGCCCCTACCTGCAGCCAGGTAATTACCTGCATGAAGTGCGCTGCAGGGCTACAGGAGAGCAGAGCTGCCAGGCAGGTGTTCGATTCTGAGAGAAAGTGTATCGTGGTGCTTTCCTATTGATTCTTCTGCCCATATTTAATTTTAACTGGACAAATTTATGGGCTCAGTGTCATGATTTGAAATGTGAGCATCGTGTGTAATGATCAAATCAGGGTAGCTAACATTTCCCTCTCCTTACACATTAAAAAATTATTAACACCTTAGTTATAATTATTTATATAGTACCGTGTGATGCTTCAGTACATGTGTACAGTATGTGCTGATCAAAAATCAGGGTAATTGGGCTGGAGCGGTGGCTCAGCACTTATGGCACTTGCCTGGCATGCATGAGGACATGGTTTTGAACCCCAGCACCACATCTACAACGAAGTGTTGGAGCAATGAAAGCCACACGAAAACTAAATAAAATTGATTCTCTCTTTCTCTATCTCTTGGTCTCTCTTGCTCTTTAAAAAAATATCAGGATAATTGACAGTTTCTTCTCCTTCTGCTACTTTGGAATGTTCAGCTCTCTCTGCTAGTGATAGCTGCAGGCAACAGCTGTGCTACAGAACACCAGGGCTTATTACTTCTAACAGTGTTTTGGTATCTGCTATCCAATCCCTCACTATCTCCTACCTTCTCAGCCTCTAGTAGTTTCTATTAAATATTCCCATCAACTTTAAAAACATTTGCCAATGTGTGAGAACTTGTGGTACTTGTCTTTCTGTGTCTAACTCATTTCACTTAACACAATAACCTCTATTTTCATACATATTGCTGGGAATGGCAGGATATCATTCTTTATGGCTAAATAATATTCCATGGTGTATATGTACCACACTTTATTCTTTCATCCCTTTAGGGACAACAAGTTTGATTCCATAGCTTGGCTATTACGAACGGTATAGCAATAATCATGACCACGCAGGTGTCTTTTTGGTGTGCTGATATCGTTTTTGGTGAGCTGGGTATAGTCTTATCCAGCTATGCCCAGAGGAGAGATAGCTGGGTCATCTGTGGTTCGATTTTTGCCTTCTTGAGGAACTTCCATCCTGTTCTTCACAATGGCCGTATTAATTTACATTCTCAACAGAAGCATGCGGAGCTCTCTCCTCCACATCCTCCCTGGCACTTATCATCTTCGACTTTGCAAATGCCATTTTTACTGGAGCAAGATACTTCGCAGAGACTTTGTCTTACATTTCTTTGAAAGCTAATGAATTTGAACACTTTCGTCATAAATTTGTTGTCCATTTGAATTTCTTTTGAGAAGTGATTATTCATATACTTTACCCATTTTAAATTGGATCATTATTATTATTGGTTGTTGTTTTTAAAAGTTCCTTATCTATTCTTGGCAGATGAAAACTTACAGAATTTTCTCACATTCTGTAGGCTGTCTCTTCACTCTATTGATGGATTATTTCCTTTGCTATGTACCAGCTTCTTAGTTTGATATAATCTCATTTGTTTACTGCAGTTTTTATTTTTTCCTGTTCTTAGCCAAATAATCGTGCTTAGATGAACGTCTTGAAGCATCTCCTGTGTTTTCTTTCAGTGATTTCAGTTTCTGTTGTACATGTAGTTCTGAGTTTATTTTCATATGGAGCGAGGGAGGGGTCAAGTTTCAGTCTTCAGTGTGTGTCCAGTTTCCCCAGCACCATGTCTGTAGAGACTTTCTTTTCTTCAGGGCATATTTTTGTTGTCTTTGTAGCAAGTTAGTTGGATAAATGCATGGGTTACTTTGTTCTTTTCCATTGCATCTCTTTTTATGCCAACATCATGCTGTTTTGATTACCATAGCTTTGTGGTATATTTTAAAGTCAGGTAGCATGACACCTATAGGTTCCATTTATTTGTGTGTCTCCTTGTTAATTTGTTTCTCCATAGTTTTGAAATTTCATTGTAGAGATCTTTTGGTTAAAATTATTTCTGGGTTTTTTTTTTGGTAGCTATTGTAAATAAATTCCTTTTGTGATTTCTTTCTTTTTTCAGCAATCTCATCATTGGTGTTTAAAAATGCTTCTGATTTTTTTTTTTAAAGAGAGAGGGACAGTCAGAGAGAGAGAGAGAAGAGAGAATCAATTTTACTTAGTTTTTCATTTGATTTTTGTTGCTCTGACACTTCATTGTATGTGGTGCTGGGGTTGGAACCCATGGACTCGGGCATGCAAGGCAAGTGCCGTAACTGTGGAGCCACCGCTCCAGTCCAAAAAAAATGCTTCTGATTTTTGTATGCTTCTGATTTTGTATCCTGCAATTTTACTGAATTCACTTTTTTCAGTTCTCATAGTCTTTTGGTGCAGTGTTCGGGTGTATGTGTGTGAGATACATCTATATCTTATCTGCACACAGGGATAAGCTGCCTTCCTCCCTTCCGTTTGCTTGACTTTCCTTTCTTCCTATTGCTCATTGCTCGGCAAGGAGTTCCAGTACCGCACTGAGTGACAGAAGTGGGAGTAGTGTCCTTGCCTTGTGCAGACCTAGAGGAACTGCTCCCAGCTGCACCCAGCTGCTCCCATCAGCCTGAGAGTTTGCTACCGGACCTTTATTATATTGGGGTGCATTTCCTCCAGACCTTTGTTCAGAGTCTTGGTCCTCAACGAATGTTGAATTTTACCAAGTGCTTTTCTGCATCTATTGAGATGATCCTGTGGACTTTGTCCTTCATCGTGTGATGTGATGTATTACACTTACTGATTTACATGTTTAGGCATCCTTAGTTCCTGGGACAAATTCCACTTGGTCATGATGATGATCTTTCTGATCTGCTGTTGGATTCAAATTGATAGTGTCTTGTTAAGATTCTTAGCTTTTATGTTTATTAGAGGTACTGAACTAGTTTTTTTGTGTGTTGGGGTGTGTGTGTGTGTGTGTGTGTGTATGTGTCCTTGTTCGATTTCAGTATCAGGCTATCCTGGCCTCATAGAACGATTTTGGAAGAATTCCCTCACTTCCAGTTTTGGAATAGTTTGAGAAGAATTGCTATCAGTCCTTAAAGCCGGGTAGGATTCAGCAGCGAGGGCATCCAGTGCTGGAATCGTTATGGGAGGCTCGACATTACTGATTATTGCTCATTACTGCTCTGTTTAAATACTCTGTGTTCATGGTTCGGATTATCCTTGGATGTCCATATCTTGCCAAGGATTAGGGAAATTTCAGGTACTATCTCACTGAACAGATTTTCTATGCTGTCCCCCACCCCTTCTTCTAAGAACATGGATATTTGATCATTTAATCGTGTCTTAAAGGTCTCAGAGGTTGTCTTCATTGTTTATTTTTCCTTTTCTTTTTTAAAAAAACTGAGTCTAGCCTATTTTGAAAGACCTGCCTTTCAGTTCAGGTATTTCTTCTGCTTGACCTGGCCCATTGTCAAGGCTTTTGACTATTTCTTCTTGATTTATTGAGCTCTCTATTTCCAAGATTTCTGTGCACTTGTTTTTCAGGCTCTTTCTCTCTTTGCTGTTTTTTTAATTCATATACTTTGTAGGAATTTGCAGCGTGAGGGACAATGGCACCTCGCCTGTCCTCAGGCCTTAGCCCTTGATGGAACAGTGCCCTTTTTTCCCTCAATCTTGAGACTGGTACCTCGTTCCCCTGCATGGGCGTGGGTGCAGGGGTCACTCTGGCTCTGCTGCATCAACTTGAATCTGTGGGGCTGCAGTCCCTTGTGCTAGTCTGGAGGCGTGTCTGTGGGCTCCCAGGGATTGGGATGTGCAGAGATTTCTTACTCTAGGGCAGATGGGTCCTGGCAATAACTCCTTTCCCAGGATGGTGCCTGGTGCAGCAGCCTGGACTCTGGGATTTGATGGGGGAAACGACTTGAGTTCCTTGTCCAAATGGAAGCTGTAGAACAGATCCTGGATAGCTCCCCCAACTGGCAGGCAAGCCTGTGAGGCCTGAGAAACATCTTGGTGGCGTGTAGGTGGGGCTTCCGGTGCTCTTCAGTGCACCCTCCCCTGCTGAGTGGGGTCCCCTCCCTGGCTCGGACCAGGTTGCCCCTGCATGTGTGACTTGCCCCTGTCTCAGGTCTCGGAGTCTCAGGAAGTTCCGGTCTCTCCTTCCACTCCCCACGGCTGACCAGTCACCGTAGCTGTCCACCTGTTGCTTTGCTTCTTATCAGCCTAGCAGGAGGCAAGTTCTGGGCCCCTCTATTTGGATATGTCAGAGCCTCCTATTCATTCCAGAAAATGCAGAATAGTCCCTTCCTTGCAGGAAAACATTGCTGATGCTTACTTTCCCTTCACTCCCAGCAGATCTGTTTCTGTTTCTTTTCATCAAATTTTATTCTCAATTCTTTTTAGAGACAGGGCTTATGATTTATTCTTTTTTTCTTCACTGTACTTGAAATATTACCTATGTAATTGCCTGGCCCATGGCAGGCAGTCAATACATGCTTGTTAAAATGGAATGAATTATATGAATAGGCTTTTAAGACTAATTTCTGTTTATATTGGATAATATCCAATACCGGTTGTCCAGCTTGATAGTCTAACTTTTTAAGGGGCATAGAGAGTAATAAGGAAGCAAAGCAAGAAGCAGAAGTCCTACAAAATAGGTGTATGAAGGGTAAGATGAGCTATCTGGAACAGAGATGATTAAAAAGCAGGTGAGAGAAAGCCAACACAATTGTCCCTGGGACTCACAACCGTAACCATCAGTACGCATTCAGTGGTTGAGCTCTGTCCCCGGCTTATATAGGACTACAAGCCAGAGCCTATTTAGAATCCCCCCTGCCATTTTATGCCTTTATTTTATAAAATATTTCTCCACCACTAAGCTTTTCAAATTGAGATATGTAACTCACACAGAATCAAGTGTACAACCCAGTGGTTTCTAGTATGCTTGGAAGTCTCAGAGTAATCACCACTATCTACCCCCAGGACATTCATCCTCCACAGAGAGCCCCCAAGTCCTTAGCAGTCACTCATCTTCCTTCCTCAGTCCCCAGCGACCACTGCCCATTTTAGGTCCTGTATAGATTTGCCTTTTCTGGACACTTCATAAATGTGGAATTTGTGGCCTTTTACCTATGGCTTCTTTTAGCAGTTGTCAAGGTTTGTGCCTGTTGCAGCCTGGTTACTACCGTGGTCCTTTTCACGGCTGAATGTAATCACACTGTGTAGCTAGACCACGTTTCACACGTCTAGGAAAGAGGTGAGGGACATTTGGTATGCACACTTTCTTATTATTGTGAATACGGCTGCTGTGGACATTCTTGTATATGTTTGCGTGTGGACATACATTTGCAATTCTCTTACCTAGAAAAGGAATTGCTGGATTATTTGGTAGCTCTGTGTTTAAGTCAAAGCAAACCTCACCGTCTATCTTCCCACCTACAGTGGGAGAGGCCTCTAAATTCTTCACATCCTTTCCAACACTAGCTATTTTCCATCACCTTTTTAAAAAAAAAATTTTATCTTTTATTTTTTTTAAAGAGAGGAGGACAATGAGAGAGGAGAGGGACAATGAGAGAGGGAGGGAGGAAGGGAGAGAGAGAGAATCAATTTTATTTTGTTTTTCATATGGTCTTCGTTGCTCCAACACATTGTTGTGCACATGGGTGCTGGGGTTTGAACCCACGAACTTGTGCATGCCAGGGAAGCACCATAATCACTGAGCCACTGCTCCAGCCCTTCCACTGCCTTTTAAAATTATAGACATCCTGGTGGGTGAAAGTATATTTCATTTGGGTTTTGGTTTGCATTTCCTTGATGCCTAATGATGGCAAGCATTTTTTCCATGTGTTTATCAGCTATTTGAAGCTCTTCTTTAAACAAATACATATTCAAACTTTTTCTGTTCATTTTAAAATTGTAGTGTTTGACCCTTTATTCTTCATCATAAGAGTTCTTTCTATATGCTGGATGACATAACCCCTTCTCTCATGATTTGTAGACACTTGTGTTGTCTTTTCATGTTCCTGATGATGGTCTTTGTAGCATGGGTGTTTTAACTTTTGATGAGACCAATTTATATTTTTTCATTGTTTATGATTTGGGTGACATATCCAAAATCATCACCTTATCAAAGATCGGTAAGATTTACGCCTATGTTTTCTTCTAGTGGTTTAATGGTTTTAGCTCTTACACTGAGGTCTCTGATCTGTTTTGAGGAGTTTTGTTGGTTTTTGGTATGTGGCATGTGGAAGAGATATAGCTTCATTCTTCTGCATATGAATGTGCACCTGTCCCAGTACCATCCATGGAAAAGACCACAATTTCTTCATTTAATTATCTGGGCACACTCACCAAAAGTCACCTGTTCATAAATGTCAGGATTTATTTCTGAAATCTCAATTTATTTCACTGATCTATGTTCATTCTTATGCCAACACTGCAGTGTAGCTTTGTAGGAGGTTTTGAAAGCTGGAAGTGTGAATTCACCAGCTTTCAAGATAGTTTTGGCTGTTCTGCATCTATTGCGTTTTACTATGAACTTAAAGATCTGTTTGCCAATTCCTGCAAAAAGAAAAAAAAATGGCACCTGGGGTTTTGAGAAGGATCACACTGAATCTGTAGGTATATCAGGAGTGTGGCCATCTTTGCAACATTAAGCGTTTTAGTCCATGAACGCGGGTTCTTTCCATTTACCTAGGTGCTCATATTCCTTCTGTGATGTTTTATTGTTTTTGATGTACGGGTCTTGTGCTTCTTTTGTTAACCTTATTCCTAAGTACTTTTTAATGCTTATAAATGGGATTGTGTTCTTAATCTCACTTTGGATTATTCGTTGCTAGTATATAGAAATAAATCAATGTTTGTATATGAATCTTGTATCCTACCACTCTCGTCGTTTGGTTCTCATAGTGTGTGTGTTCCCAGGGTGTTCTATGTATAGGCTCATGTGATCAGCAAGTCAAGTTCTGTTTCTCCCTTTACAATGCTCTTTTCCTTCATGTCTGTCTGTTTAACTGCCCCATTAGCATGCACAGTGCAGCACTGCCTAGAAATGGCCAGTGCAGAATCCTTGCCTTGCTCCTCATTTTGGGGGAAGTTATCCTGTCTTTCACTATTAAGCAGGATTTTAGCTGTGGTTTTCCCCAGATCCCTTTTCTTAGGTTGAGGAAGTTCCCTTCCTTTCCTAGGAGTTTTATGCCTTCCTCATGCCTCCATTCAACCACTGCTGGGAAGGGAAGACAGGTTCTGCCAGCCACAGCATCTCAGCAGCTCCTGTCTAGATGGGTGCTGGAGAGCCACTGTGTATGGCACTTGATGCTTATTTCCTAACTCTCTGAGGCTTCCACAAGGTCTCAGCAGCAGCAGGGCACTATTTCTGGGCACCTCTGTGCCTGAGACCTTCATTCTAGAAGCTGCAGCAATGTTAAGAGCATAGGGCATGGTGCCACTCCTGGCAGATCTGGCAAGGGCAGAGATCAGAGAAGCGGTCTTGAGAAAGAGTACAGCTGCGGAGGTCCCACGTGTGCCAGCGTGGCCCTGGGGTCAGCACATTCTAAATGTGATTCCAGGAATAAGAACAGAAACCCAGCCCAGCTCCAGTGGATGCTCCTATTGAACACTGAGCTCTCAACTAAGTGGGACAGCTTTCCCAGCAGCGCAGCCACACCTCCAGTTCCCACACAAAACTCTCTGGAATGCTGCTCTCCCCTGTCCTGCTAGCCTGGGGCACTTTGCCAGGGGAAGGAGCCTCTCCTGAACTTCCTGTAGTCTCCCATCCCTCGCTCTTCCTCTTGCCAAGCAGAGAGCCCTGCTTCCTCCCCAGGTCCAAGGAGAATCTCCACAGGTTATCAGAGTTGAAGAGATCCTTCCCCATCCCCTTCCCTAAACGTCCCCAGGCAGCTAAATCACCTACAACCCAAGTCTGATCCTGGCCCTGACACTTTAATCCTTAAATCAACCCAAGTCCCAACTCTGACCTGTAGTGTACCTTCTGAGACAGGCCCCTTTCTTCAGCAGCTCTGACAGGTGGCAGGGGCTTGTCCCTCCATACCCCCTTGAATCCTCCTTTCTTTTCTTAATACTCCTCCCCACCACCAGCGACAGATACTGTGCCATGCAACACCCCACTAGCTAGAAACCACCGTAGAAGCCCAAATCAAATAGTCCCGAGCTCATTGAGATGGAAAAGGTTTTGGATATTGTGTCATCCCCTTGACACCACCCCCTTGCCTACCATTTGTATTTCTTGACATGTGGAGCACAGCTTCTTACTTCTGAGTGATATGAGGTCTCTTTGGGTCTTCTGAGGGGAAAGAGAGAGCGAGGTGAGGTAACGGTGAGGTACCTGGGATAGCAAAGAAGTGGGAAAGGGGTGGAGAGGCAAGAGAGGTGGCTGCTTTTGCTTCCAAAATTCAGAGGTGGGCCCTCTAGTCTCCCCTCCAGGTACTTCTGACTCTGGGGTTTGCTGCAGTTGGTAGGTGCAGAAGTGGCTCAGGCAGGAGGGAGTAGCCTCAGGCTACGGTGGCCTTGGGCTGCTGGAGTGGTTCAGGTCTAAGGACAGCGGCACAGGAGGCCAGGGAAAGGGGTGGAGGTGTCCCCTTTCCAACCTGTGCACCTGTGGCTGAGGGACTGGGTTCTCCACAGGCGGCACGTTTACCCCATTTTACACAGAGTCTCCATCAAACAACTAGCTGAGGACCCTTGTTATAGTTTGGATCTGGATGTCCCCCAAGTCTCATGTGCTGAAGGCTCTGTGCCCAGTGCAGCAGTGTTCAGAGATGGGCCTTCTGGAAGGTGACTGGACAACTGCGGCTCCACCTCATCAGTGAAGCACTCCACTGAGGGATTCCTAGCTGAATGGACCACTGGAAGGTGGTGGTGATGTAGGAGGTGGCACCCAGCTGGAAGGAGTGGGAACTTCCTGTCCTTCTCCATTTCCTGGCTGCCAGGAGACACAGCTCTGCTCTACCAAACCACCCTGCGCTGCTGCTCTGCCTTGTCACAGGCTCAGAAGCAATGCTGCCCAGTGAGCGTGCCCTACCCCCCTGAGACTGGGAGCCTAACGCAGTCTTCCCTGCTTCAAGCTTCTCAGGTCTTTTGTCACAGATGAAAAGCTGATGGCCCACTTCTGACAGTCTAAGAATGAATGGAGACTTCTTTTCTGCAAACCTCCATTCCTTAGCCCTCCCAAGCAGCATCCTCGTTTCTTAGGCCTAAACTCTGTCCGAAGAGCAGCGCTCAAGAATCCACAGCCCAGCGACACATGGCCCTGCTGCACCTCCTGAAAGCCATGCATTAAGCCACCAGAACTGAGCTGGTGTGTGTCCTGAGCCCCTGTGGGTAGGAAAAGCTGCTCCAGCCAGGGCAAAGGAACTGCTTCAGGAAGGAGGTGGGGCACCCTGTCTGGTCACTGCAACCATTCCTTTCTTTCCAACTTTGTCTCTGCAAAAGGGTGAATGATAGGACTGTGGGGCATTTGCATCTGCAATGCGAGGAGGAGAGGCTCTCATCTGCATTTCTAGTAAGAGGTTTGGTTAGGGAGAAAATGTGAACTTGAGGCTAGAATTCTGTTTGGAGCCTCTCTCATGCGGCATGAGACTTGAGAATTGTAGGGTACGTTCCTAGAAGGTGTAGAATATAGGAAAGAGGTCACAGAGGTGATGATCAACTGAAGCCTTCTTCCCATCCTTTGGCTTGTTGGCCCATTGGTACATATCCGTGTAGCCTGGGGAGTTCCTGGGGTGTGCTCCAGAGGTGACCTCTGCTTGATTGGTCTCATGTAGCTTCATCCTGTGAGATATGGCACTTGGGGTTTGGGGATCAAACACTCTTGCCAAGGCTGGATTCTTTAGACAAATATTTAAAATACGCATCATCTTTATAGGGCGTTTAGAAAGAAGCAAGTCATTACTGTGATGTGGGCTGGTACGCTGAAGTATGGGTGTGAATGACCAGATTCATTCATTCAAGAACAAACGTTTCTTGTGAGGCCACCACATGGAGGGTGCAGTGATGGGCACGTAGGGATGAAGAAGATAATATTCTGGGACCTGAA